>JBBMFX010048089.1:0-11313 GCA_037832545.1 Rhabdalestes septentrionalis
GAAGGTGCAGGCACACACTCACACTCGCACACGCACACACACACACACGTACACACACACAGATACACACACACACAGAGTGCTTCATTCTCTCTGTTCAGAATGAACTGTTGTCATGCTATAATGCAATTAGGAATGTCAACACTTGATTATTCAATTAACCATTGATTAAAGTGTACCCCTTTAATAAATTAGCAGTGATTATTGGCTGTTTCACACAGGCCTCATATTTCAAATACTGCTTCTTTTCCTAGTAAAATCTCAAAAAGAAATCGTTAAAAAATGTTATTCAAATATTCAACAATATAAGATATGTTCGAACATTTAAATATGTGCAACCAGAAAAGCCATTTAAAGCAAACAGGCATTTTTTTAAACCATACAGTTTCACGTATCATGCTAAATGCTACTTGTAAGCTGTGCACACCTGCACACCAATTTTCAGCTCTTCCAGAAAGGTAACCAGTGGTATGATGGGTATCTAGTGAATGGAGCAACATTATTTGCATTTTGCTTGTAATTTGCTGTAAGTTGTTTTTAGGGCCTAATTTCTGATCACTCAACTGATCACCAAAAAGAGTTGACAAAAAATGAATACAACAATGGCTAAAAGATGCCATTTTCTCTGCTCTCCTCATCACACATGTGTTCAAACAGCACAACAACCTGTGTGGGGATGCCAGATTGGCTATGATCCTCTATTTAATGTAATTTATTAAATAGCTGGTAATATGCTTTACATTCCTGTTTCTAGTTTCAGGCAAAAGGCTTAATGAAAAATAAATACAAAAATAAAGGAAAAAAACACACATTTGTGATAGTTATACTATTAAACTGTTTCCACAAACATTGGGACACTGTGTAAAACAAAAACAGAAGGCAATAATGAACAAATAATGTAAACTCATTTATCTGAATATAGAATTCTCAGAATGTAATGTTCCCTAACAAAAACTTATGAAGAATTGAATCAACTACAGTATGTAATTGGGGATGGCACCTTGAATGTTCAAGGTTTTGGACCAAAATACACAGCCATCCAGATAACAAAAAATTAAAAAAAGGAAGGCCTTTCTTATTTCAACAAGATAATGCTGAATCTAAATGCTAAGCAGGCCTGCCATTGAAAACATTTGGTGCATCATGGAACAAAAAAAATAAGACAAAGGAGACCCAAACTGTAAAGCAGCTGAAATGTCAGGCAAGAATATGACATTTCATTTTCAAACCCTTTATACAAGATCTCCTCAGTTCCAGTTGCACGGCATCATGTCCCAACTTTGTGGAAATGTTTTTGGGGGATCATATTCAAAATGAGAATTTAATTAAAAAACATAAATAAATAAATCAGAGATTCCACATTTGATATGTTATCACATTTTCAACTAAATCTGAGTTTTATGATTTGCGAATCATCAAATTACGTTTCATTTACATTTCATACAGCAATAATGACATTTTGCCCTGTAAATATAATAATAGTGAGTTATGTAGAAAATCAATGTCTCAAGCATTAAAGCTATATAGTCCTTCTTAGGGTTACAGTTTTCAAGGTAATGAGGGAATGTCTGATATTCAGCAGCCATTGTCCCAGTAATCTTAGTCCTTTTGGAAATCTAGTCATTTTATATTCCTTTCATTCATAGACTCAAAACAATTTCCCGTAAAAACTAAATTAACGTGTTTTAATTCGTTTTTAGATTCATTATTTTCATTATTTTTAGCACTGAGGGAATTTGACCCCTAGGTGTTCTTTTTTGTGTTCTTTGTCCTGTTTACACTTCTGTTCTTGTGTTGAGCCATGGTCCCTTCATTTTTACTATGTGCTGAATGTATATGGAAAAAATGACAAATAAATCCTACCTGACTTGACTTGAATTGAGTGCATTGTTGACACAATAGTGCAGTCAAAAATGCAAGTAAAGGCGAGTCATATCTTGTTCGGTTTATCATGCACATTATTTTTAATACCCCTGTCTGTCATGGGCTTGTTAATGTACCAGCTGCTTGCTGTTTTTAATGCAGCATATAGTATAACAGACTCATGAACAACAGACGGCTAATGACCAGTTTGGAGGACAGTAAAAACCTGGCCTGCAGGTCTTGTTTTACCCTTCAATGGCAGTTGGCTAATGCGGTCTAGATGTAAGGATCTTTGCTATTTGAATACACGTATCTGCATTTTTAACTCAGTTAATGCTGACAGGTGCATGCTGTGTTATATTTAAATATTTTACTTACATTTTCATTTGTAAGTAGAGGGGAAAAAATTACCCTTTACAGATTTTCAGTGCTTTTGTTGACATTGAAGCAAAAAACGGCAAAATTTAAACCTGTCGAATGTAAATGAGTGTAATTGGTTTACACAAACAAGAATATATTCCTCCCGTAATAACACACATCTCTGGGGGTTAAGTGAGCAGTTACTTTTTATATTTCAAAGAATAAATGTCTTTATTGAGGGACGCTTTAACCATCGAGGGCTCTGAGGCACTGCCCTGCTTGTTAGTGTTAGATAAAATAATAAAATACATACAAAATTGAAATGTTTCCCATTTAAAATGTCTTATATGTCTGTATACCTGGATAAAGGTTAGAAGAAATTAATGGCAGTTTATTGCTCTCTCCATGATGTTGGGAGCCAAACTCTTGATTATTCGGTGAACCTCCCATAGCCAATCAGAAACCTCAAAAATGAATTAATCTGCCAATCAAGTGGCAAAATGAAGACAGTGCATTTAAATGATTGCCCACATTTGACACTAATAAGACATAACATTATCTGCTAATACAGCTGAGGCACTTATTTCAAGTCTAAATGAAATAACTCAAAGTGATTCATTCATTGTTAAGGTGAGATGACACTGGACATGTTGTTGAGGACTAAGTGCATTTCTTAATGCTCATGTTAGCTGAGTGTTCTGGGCACACAGAGCTGGAAAAGACTAGCATTTGGCGAAACCCTACATACTGAATAATTTTATCACACTCTGATTTATCAGATTAAAAATCATGTGGGACTTTATTTTGTAATGAAGGGGGGATCAAATCTAGATCCCAATAAACAACACAGCCTTTTTAGTTTAGCTTTTTGCTGATTGCTACACATTTGTAAGTTAGTAGAACTAAACGTGTGACTATAGTTTGCCTGTACATATCAAAAAGTTAATTGGCTAGAACAACTGGTGTCTTATTATTTAAGTGCGTTGTTATGTCTCTAATTGTCATGTGAGTGGTTTTGCTTATTTTAGCAAGCCGGTTGGCTTTTCCTAACATAACAACAGATACATACCTTTGAAAAATTAAGCAACCCTTGCCCAGTTAAGGTTCTTACAGCGTCACCGTTTTACAGCTAGTCAATGCACTATATTTGCCATTAAGTACAAAATGCCGATTCTAATGCAATTCCATCTAATTAAACCAATGTTTATCAGGCTTTTTTTAGCCATTACCTTGGCATTGGCATTGCAGTCCGTGCCTATTGTGAATTCAGGCATCTTTGTAAGTAATGTCCCACGGCAGCTACACAAAATGGAATTATCTTCAATTAAAACAACTCTTGGCGTTCTTTCACAATTCAGCCCTTGTATATGAGCGGCATTGCCATGGTAAATATAAGCAGTTAGCTAATAAAGTAATACATTAATAATGGAAGATTCATATCCTAATCTCGTCATTAAAGAATTACCCCCTGAACTCCCATTTCTGAGGGCAAACCTGGTTACCTTGAAGGTGAACTGCTCATTAAAGGTGGGATTCAGGGTCTTCCTGTGGACTTTAGTCTCAAACTTCTTCTTCTTGTCTGGCAGCAGGTAGACCTTTACGTAAGGGTCAGAGGTTCCGCCCATGTCCATGGCTGGCAACTCGGCTGCCTGGATGATCCCAACCATGAGCTGTAGGTGAAAATAGCAAAATCCTTGTCAGGTTAAGAAAAAGATGAATTCTGTGAGGTTCCTCAGAGCAAATACACATAACAAACCACTTCTTAGTTAAACAAACCTTTAATATACACTCGTGTGAAAGACTATACCCATCAATTAATGTAATGCAAATTCAAGCTTAAATCATCACACACTTGCCTCAAACACTGACCGACTACTTTTGGGATAAGGAAGGGAAACTATAAATCACTAAACAATTGACTTCAAAATGATACTTCCTCGTTGGTATACTCTTATAATAAGAATACTAAAAATAAACAACATTTCAAAGCTGATGTTTTCATCCATGTGCATATTTCTGTCTGGAATGATTTAATATTTACATTACATTTTGTGAATGCCAAATGTGAATAATTACAATTGATCAATGAATGAATTCTAAACTGAAATGATGGGATGAGCCTCTTAAGATGTTTAATGGGTTGTTTCCATTTTAATTCTGAAATTCTTTTTGGGCAGCCCAGTGAATGGCTTCATAGGTTAATAACCATATCACAAGAACAACCGCTGATTAGAAAAGACACTTAAACAGCAGCAGTGCTGAGGAATGTGTAAAATGTACTAAAATATGTACAGTTTGTTATTTACTACCACTGAATCATTTATTTAATATAGGAACTAATGTATACATCTTTTGTCCTGGTTGTGATGTGGGAATGACAGATTTAGTTAAAGTAAGCTTACTTATACTTAGTAGAAGATGTTTTTTAACCCCATAGTTTTGTAGGATGGGAATTTTGCTGTTAATTAGAGTTAGTTAGTGTTAATGTCAATGCTGTGGGCTGTACTTTCCAGCTATTGACTAGTAAAAGTTCCTACGGTGATGAGGTAACAGGTACAAACTAAAGAACTTGCTACTTTTAAATGTTTAAACTGATATTGTAAGACATTGTACTTTCAATTTAAAGTTTTCTTTTAAAGGATAGCGCCTATATAGACTTGTGTCTCAGTGTTGTATTGTTAGAAAAATAATTTTATATCTAAAGTTTGACCTAGATGACTTGTTTCGGAGACATCCCATATTACTGAGTTACCTCATTCTTCTCTTTGCTTCACTGAATTCCCCCCTCACCCCACCCCCCCAAATACTGGTGTGAACACTCAGACGTGCCAAAAGTATGAATGTTTTTGTACCATCAGTTCATGCTAGTTAGACAACTTAAATATATTAAAATGAAAAGTTATGAACTGTACAATGAAACAATTATTTGAAGACTAAATACAATATTAATATACAATATTATTTGTGTATTGAAATCATATACATTACATGTGTTGCTTACTTACTTTGACTGCTTTTTAGTTGACTTGCTTTTAAACTGGATTTCTACTCTAAAAATTCTGTGATGTTAATGCATTCTGTGCCCACCTACTGCTCATGCCATACTGAGAACACTTGCCCTACAGCCTGAAAATCCAAAGCAAAAGTAACCAAAGGAAAGATGCTGTGGTATTATGGGAACTATAGTGTCTCAAATGTATGCAGTCAGAATGTGAATCTAGTTTAGCCCATCTGAAATAAAGCAAGACAAGGTATAGCTAATGTACTGATCTATTGTATTCATGACCCACCCACATCATATATTGATTATACGGGGGGAGCAGCAACATATTATTGGAGCACAGTATATTTGTGAAAGTAATTAAAGGGGAGAACCTTTACATGTTTTTATCATTTATTGATTCGGCAGAAAACCCCTCACACAAACACAGTGGAGAGACTAGCAGCTGCAGTCGCCATGTAGTCTATGTGCAGATCACAATAGATCCAAATGGCAGTTAGCTAGACATGCTGGATAACTTCTAAGTATTGTTGTATCGTTTTATTAAGAGGTTTCTGATATTTTATCTCATTATGTCTGTTATGGAAAAGTAATTGTCACACCTTTTCAGCTGTTACAGTCAATCAACCTGTGATCACACACACTGACTTATCACACACCCTTACCAAACATTCGCACTGACCAACAAACACACTGAACCTAACACACACCCTCACCAAACACTCACACTGACCAACAAACACACTGAACTATCATGCACCCTCACCAAACACATTGACCTATCACACACCCTCACAAAACACTGACCAATAAACACAGTGACCAGTAAACACACTGACCTGTCACATATACAGTAAGAATGACCAACATTTTTTCCAATGACCAATCTCACATTTCTAAACACTTACTCTTATCAGTGGCTCACTGATCAATCACCCTCAACTCACTTTTTCTCCCTTGTGAAAAAAATAAGTGGAATACCCTTTAATCCTTTTCTCTGACCAAAATGATCCTTGAGTCTTTATAAGTTGTCATATAGATTTCACCGCCTGCAGTTGCTGCCTGCTCCTGCTCTTTTCTATGTCTAAGCCTTTCACCAGAAATGTTGTACAAGCTGTAATTTCCAGCAAACAAGCACATCTTGACCTCATTAATGAAGCCTGGCGTGATTTGTGACTGGATTTATGATAAAATCTCGAAAATCTGATCTGATTATCAGCAGTGTTGGGCAAGTACCTTTAAAAAAGTAATTAGTTATAGTTTCTAGTTACTTCTCACAAATAGTAACTGCATTAGTAACTGAGTTACATCATTATAAAAGTAACGAATTACCAGGCAAATAATTATTGCATTACTTAAAAAATATAAAACATTGCGGCAGGGTGGGGGTTGCGTGTGTCAGCGCGTGTGTGTCAGTGCGCGTGTAGCGCTGTAAGTAGTCCGTGTAGAACACACGTAGTGTTGGTTTCGTTCTTCGAGCCAGCGCATGTCGAGATTATAAAAATTATATTGAAATATTTAGCTGTTCAGAGCAGGGGGGCCATAAGGGAGCCTGGTCTCCACGTAGAACCGCCTACTCTGCCTGATTGGCAAACTCAATCTAAATCTAAGCCAATCATTGCATTCTCAGTAACACCACGTGTACAGACCCACCAATCATCATCAGTGGTTATGTGTCCCGGGCCCGAACACACACACACACACACACAACAGAGAAATGGCTGAGAGACGCTGCTCGCATGAAAACCGCATCAGTGTTCTCAGTTATGGTAACGCGCATTTTATTGTCAGTAACGGTAATGCCGTTGTAATGGGGGAAACACTAATTGGTTTGATTACTCGTTACTGAAAAAAGTATCGCCGTTAGTAACGCTGTTTATTTATAGCGCTGTTATTCCCATTACTGATTATCAGAAAATATCTGATGACATTTCAGAATCAAGACAAAAGTGAAAAAGGTATATGACAAATGGTAAAATGAGATTCTATTAGACTGAGACTATGTGCTCTTCTCCATTCTGTAGATAAGATGTGTACTTTTGACACGGGACAAAGCACAGGGCAAGGCTTGTGGGAAATTTCTGGGTAAATCAAAGAGAAGCAAATTAACAAAAGAAGAAAGCTACAAAAGAAGAAAGCTACAAGTGTCCATGAGAGTTTTTCTGTATGTCAGCAAATATATTGCAAAGATACATTACTGCATTGACACTAGTGGCTTTCTACAAACAAGAAAGGGACGTTGTTAGTATGAGCCAGGACACCCAGCTATTGTACTTATAATAATAAGGCAGACAGCGGGGCAATCTTTGATCTTCTATGCAGAACCACTGAAGGCGGCCTAAATTAATCTGGTGTAAAAAAATGTAAATTATTAATTAAATTAATACAGTACAGCACATTAATTTAACAAGTACCAGTATTAACAGATCACAAAATACTGAGGCTGAATAGTCCATGTCTAGCTTGCATATCTAGCTGTTAAATGCATGATGGAGGCAGATAGTAGGGCTAGAAGAGTTTGGACAGGTTTGTGTCTTTTTTAGAGACTTAGACATAGATAGGAGGCCAGACCTGTTGGGATTTTCCCCATAATAACGTGTTCCCGACACTGCAGGCCATCAAAGCACTACAGCACTGAAAGAGAAAGATGCAGCCACATTTCTCGCTCTCAGCGGGTTAGCTGCACACAATTTGTCTACACCAGGTTGGGTGCTGCCAGCTAAAATTACTGGTTGTGAGGGAAATTTTAGGTGGAAAAAAACAACTTTTAGAAAAAGATCATTTGTTTTTTATTTGTGATGCATGAATTATGTGGATTAGTTCCTGACATAATATGCTATTTATTAGCAAACGAATTAATTAAACATCAAGTGCAGTTTCCTCTAGTTGGACTAATAAAGGTTTATCTTATCCTGTTGGGTGGGACAAGCTTGAAAAATGCACAGCTTTATTAGTCAAAGCTGAGTATTACAGAGCTGCCCATTTGTCAAATTTTAACTGTCTTTGGCCTCATTCACACTGCAGGTCTTGATGCTCAATTCTAATTTGTTGCCTATGTCTGATTTTTCTGACCTTTGTTTTCACGTTTTTTTTAAATGTGACCCATATCTGATTCGCTTGTTTATACTTGCTAGAGCAAAGGGGGGTTGTTACACCACACAGTAGCCCAGATGGACGAACGTGAAATATACTTAATGCTAGCTCTGTGATATATGCAAATTCGGCAAATAACACCATGATGCGGAGAAGAAGAAAAAGGGCGATTTTTGCAGCCTGTGCAAATGCTTCAGTTATTACAGCCTCTATTATTCAGAAGAACATCTGGATGCGTGAGAGATCTCAGGATTGGTGGGAGAATATTGTGGGTCCGAAAATTTAGAATGAGCGCACTTTCGATTTGCTTTGTCAACGTTTATCTGCATTCCTCTCTTACAACTACGCGACATTTCGCCGGGCCATCCCTCTGCAGGTGCCCCTCGGGGTCGCTCTCTGGTGGCTTTAACAGGTGCGGGCTATCGCACTGTTCATAAAGTACAGAACACAACGCCTAGGAAAAACCGATCTGCCTGTTTACATGACAGTCACATTGGCACATATGTGATTTATATCTGATATATTTCCACATATGAATGAGGGCTGAATCCGATTTCAAATTATCGGAATGCATGCATTTTTTCCCTGTTTACACTGCCATGGACCAGATCCGATCTGTGTCACATATAAGCAAAAAATCCGAATTGGGACGCATTTAACTGACAATGTAAATGAGGCCTTTAATGGAGTTGTTGCTTGAAAGTGTTAATGTGTTACAATTTGTAGGTCCATATATTTACATAAATTATTATCAGAAGCTTGTTATCTCCATAAAGCCTGAACAGGCCTGTGTGTCACCATATCATTTAATAACATATTTTAGCTCTGAAGTAAAGTGTGTTATCAGCATTAGCCAAAGAACATGCATGTTCTCATCATCTTGACCTATTTCAGACACCTCTCACTATACCATCCTTTAAACTACTCTTAAGGTTTGGAATAAAGAAGACTTGTATCATGCCTTGTGTACCATGGTAACAGCATGCAGTTCTGTTAATTTACATTGTTACTTGAGAAGAGCAAACTTCACAGATTATTTATGTGAAAGACAGCAGTAGTGTTAATGTTTGACCTTTAAATGGTGTGAAAAGGTCTTGCCTATCTCTTTAAAATAATAATAGTTCTATGGGATATATAAAAAATGTTCATAAAGTTATTTTGCACAAAATCACTCTCACATAAAGAGATCTCAGCAGCTTTATTCATGACAGTTTCAGTCTCTTTCAAAATTATCCATTTGGACAGCGAGCCCATTGTGACGTAATTCTGGGTCAAATTGCATAGAACCACACCTCTATTGAGACCTTGTATATACACTAATTTATGTACATATTTTCACTAGAAAAAAATACTGTGTCAGGGTAAACCTCGGGTGCAAAAGGCTTAAAATGCTAAGCCACCACGGACACTGTCGCCTCTGACTTTCACATGGGCATTCTTTCTCACCAGATCAATTGCTGTTTTGAGGCCAAATTAAAGATGACAGTGTTTTAGAACCACAAACTTACTGTATGCATTTTATTTGACAAAGCTTCAGTGCAAACATCTCAAACCAACTTCAATCCAAGTGAAGGCCTAAAATTCTTTTAAAGGCTCAAATTTCCATACTGGACAAAATTTGTTGGTTTGTGTGGGGTATTTTAGTGAGGTAGTGAGTAACACTCCAAGAATAATACTATCATTGTCATTGCAATGACTGCAATAACATAATGTACATGTGCCATTTGAGAAAAAACATTGAATAGAGAACAAAACAAATTAGCCTGTTGATTAACCACAGAGTGCTACAAAAAAAACAAACAAAAAAACCACAAACAAACAAAAAACCTTAATTTCTCCCACAAAGGAAACAGCTTACACCCAGGAATTGCCTGGGAACCTACTGTGACAAATATCAATTCTCAAAAAGCACCTAGATATAGCCTAAAACTGTTTGAAATCTTTTCAAATTATAGGATAATTACTGAGGAATACCAAACATCCCCATCCCCAGTTCATACCTCTCATCCTTTCACTCCTAGCCTCAGAAGGTTAACACACATTGCAGATTAATTCAGATGGCATCAGAGTGACTTTCCCCCCATGATGTATCTCTCATTGTTTCCCCTCTGTACCCCACCTACCCTGCTCTACTGGACAGGAAAAGCTAGATTACCCCCAAACAATGGCACAGCTCAGCTGAGTCCTCTCAGCTGTGTGGCTATCTTCCCATCCATCCCTCTTTCCTCATATCCTTCTCTGTAGGACAGCTTCATTGGGCTTAAACAAATACACAGCAGAAACACAGCTCCTGTGTTCCTCACTGTGTTTTTTTATGTGTGTGGTTTATGTGAGATGAATCTGGGTCACACTGATGCTGCCTGGGTGGTTTCATGTCTGCCTTATCTGTATTAAAACTTCAAAGCTGTGCATTAGGAGAAAAGAGGTGTTATTTCCCAGCAAAGTTATTCCAGTCCTAACTATACAACGGCAAAGTGCACAGTGTGACCCTACGGAACAGCTGTCTTCATTTAAGTTGGTAAACAGAAAGCTGTAAGTCAGTTTAAACCATACATTTACATATCCAACTATGTACTTAGACTAAAAACTGACAACCTTCATCTGTTTCAGTGTTGCTAGCTTTTTTCCTGATGAGCCTTATATAATGTAACACAAGGAATTTTGACAAGGAAAATTTGGGCAAATCTTTGGGCGAACAGTCCTCCCAACCCTCCTGCTCTGCCTTGTTTGAGTGTTTTCACGGCTTCCAACTTATTTGATGAAACTTTTCACTTAGGTTTTTCCTGAGTTACCGTGGGTGTGTTAGAGCACTAAAATGTGCAGGGCCAGGACAAGCAGTAGCAAAAACATATTTCTTTGGCTTCAATCATGCTCCAATAGTTAATAGTGCAAGCTATAGTGTTACCTTTAATATTGTAATGATTACTACTGTAGATAGCTGACAATAACAGCTAAGCTTTCTGCTTAAACTGTCGAAATATTATTTACACCCCGAC
>JBBMFX010048108.1:0-11313 GCA_037832545.1 Rhabdalestes septentrionalis
CTGCTTATTTGTTTAAACTTTTGTTCATATAGCAGTGATTTAAAAATAAAAGTGCGCAAACATTCAATTTTTTTTGCGGAATACTGTATGATTATTCGTGATTAAAAATGTTAATCATTGCACAGCATTATATGTATATAACTTAGAGAATTACAGCTAACTGGCCCCAGACAAAAATAAAACAGCTGGTACTACATTAAATAACTATAAAGCTCTCTACAGAAAAAGTCTGTTATAGGAAATGGATTTGTTGCATGTGGCTCTGTAATTCTTTGATGCAGTTACAGAATCTAATTTCAGCTATACAAAAATGAGCAGAAACTGCCCTACATTGTAAAAAAATAAAGGTCTCTTATAACAATAAAGAACAATGTAATTTCTGTATAATGTTCCAGGTCATAAGGAAAAGATGTTAACCTTGTTTAACTGCTTAATCCCATAATTCCTTTTCTGGGTTTGGTGTTTCTCAGGATATGGAATACTCGCAGCATGAGCACCACCTCTCAGCTATCAATCATCTGATAGAGCTCATAAACCAGCCATTCCTGCAATTCGCTGCCTTTCATGTCCCACCTACCTAACCTCCTGAACCCTAGTAGAGGTTAGCAGCTCGGAGCATTAATGCATGAGAGAGGGAGAGACAACCAGACATACACTTAAGAGCTCTTGCAATATGCATCTTACACAGGCATCACAGACAACACGCAAAGGTTTTATGCTGCTTTCTATGTGACCAGCATACATGTGCATAAGTGTGCCCACCATCTGAGAGGTATCCAGAGAGACAATAGATCGAGTCTCCTCCAGGGGGCACTCCAGCGCACTCGACACACTCGTCCCACCTAACAAAGACAGAGACAATTGATTCATGTCTTACACGACAGTGGGTTATATCTGAAAAAAGGTTTTTCATCTGCATTCAAAATGATTCTATCCTCACCTCCATATGGAATCAAACAGACACTATGCTTGCAGGCTAGCTCTACAATCTTCACCACATCATTGTGACAAGCTGTGGAGATAATGAACGATAGCTGCTTTAAAGTATTATAATGACACTGGAGCTCAGCAAAACAAACAATACAGAGCCTTAACTTTATTACAGGATGCAATTACATTTGTTCTATGAATGTGAGTGCAGGGAGCAAAAAAAAAAAAGAAGCAAGAAAGCAGGACAAAGAAAGAGGAGGAGTTCCAACACTCCTCCTTCTCCATGGGTGGGTTCAATATTTTATATCTTTAGCCAATAGGAGTGTTTGTCTCCACCCACACTGAGTGTATGTACCAGAAGGAGGGTAATGTCCCCCACAGCCCCAACAGTGTGAACACCCTGCATTCATTAGCGCTGATCATCCAAAAGCCTGCAATGGAAAATGCTGTTTAGGTACAGCTTCAGTTTTCTTCCAGATCCAGTGCATCCATCAAAGGCTGATCTTTAAGAGTTCTGGACCTCTAGAGCTCTTAAAGCTACAGCCAATTATCTAACATACACAGCGGTGAGAGAACAGCCAACTCTGCTTTTCCATTAGACAGCTGGCTTTTTCCGCAGACTTATGGTTTATGTAACCCTGCCTAATGAAGGACTTGCACTTTAACTCTAATGGAACGGAGGTACACCTCAAGTGAACCCAACTTTTGCTAAAGTAAAACTTTATTGAACAGTTTCTTAGACATTTTCTGGAATCTAGTTTTCTTTCATGATCTAGTTTCCTCTGGACCCTGGCACACAAGAAAGACAGAAAGAAAAAAAGATAGAGAAAGAAAGTAATAAATAGTAAAAAAGAAATAAAAATAAGCTACAAAAAATAAACAGAAAAAAGAAAGAAAAGAAAAAAAAACTTTAAAAAGGATCAGGAAGTAAGCAAGATAGCAAGGAAAGAAGAGTGGGGTCACTGTTGAGGTCAGTCTAGTCCAGAACCCCTGGAGCACTTCAAAGACATTGTTTTGTTCCTTTCCTGAGGGTACAACGGCAGAAAAAGACAATACTAGACACCACCAAGTCTCTGAGTCCTCTACATCCTCCTTCAGTCCAGTTACATGGTGTGTTTCGAAAAGCGTAGAAAGCACACCTAGAAATATTCTCTCCCTACTTGAGAGCAGTGTGGTAAGGGGAGAAAAATTTGCTGCCCTTTCGGGATTTTATTAATCAAGTCTAAGTCAGCAGCCACAGCTAATTTACATGGCGAAGTAGATCCAGTCTTGGCCGCACCAATTTGAGAGCACTAACTCAAGTGTCTGGAGTATTACTGAGCGTCAAACATTCCTGACACACCTCAGTAAAACAGTGGCTCATGAATGTTAATAGACAGGGTACTTGCTGATGCAGCTAGATGGAGATTATTCATTTTAAGTGAGGTCTGCACTGAGCCTGAGGCACATGGGCAACTAAGCTGATGCCTCCTCCACAATCACACAGCTGCATGTTGTTAAGTATGTTAAGTAACATTTTCATTTAGTGTTGCTCTAGAGCCCGTTATTAATATTAGCACAGATGGGCAACACGGACCGTAGATCAGCCACAACATTAAAACTTACGATTCAATATTGTGTAGGTTCCACTCATAAGGTCAAAACAGCACTGGCTCACAGATGCATGGACTCCATAAGACCTACATGACAAACTAACCAAATGTTTCCCTGTAGAACCTTGCACTGAGCATCACAGTGCCTCAGCTGACTTGCCTTTTGGCCATAATGCACCCTGGGACCATTTGTTCCCTAGGTAAGTGGTGAGAGAGGCACGCAGCCATCCTCTAGATATGAAAGAAAATGTGATTATCACTCTCGGCCAACTAATTCTCCTGCTCCAAGGGATAGTTTTGATGCTTATGTGCCCACTGTAGTTAACCATTAAAAGGCCGCCAAAAACAAAGCACACTTGGCTGGGGGCTCAGAGGATGCACAGAACAGTGGCAGATATTCTGATAGACATATTCAGTATTTGAATATTTTCGAAGAGCACCAGTGCTGTCTCAACCTGTTTTCATTTGCAAGTGTTTTAATAGCTTCATAATAATGCCTGTAAAGATCTAGCCGTCCCCTCACTGGACCCCCCCCAGTGGAGCTGCACAATATGGATTAAATACCAGTTTTATGATTATACTGCTACATTGCGATTATAACGTTTCTGGAATTTTAAAAGTTTAAATTTCTGTTTAAAGTGAATTCTGATTCAACTGGCATTTCTGATTCTGATTCATCCATTCTGTCAAAGAAATGTGTAGAAAATAAGCTATAAAAACAATTAATTTTCTAATCACAGTTTTGTGATATACCAAAACCTTTAAAAATATGTCTTTATTCTGACTACAGCAGCTAAGCCCTGCATATTTATTAACCAATTCACCAAGGAGTTAAAGATCAATAAAAATAATCTTGTTGGATTCATCAGAACACCTGGAAACTCATGTGACTGGCCACCCTGTCAGAATAACTGTGACTAGTTAGAGGCTCATGTGCATATTGTATCCTGGACTTAAACCTCAGTTGGGTCACATCTCCTGCAACATCACAGCACAGGGCGCCTAGTGCTCAGTCCATTGCTGTTCATGCTGATGACCCTTGATTGTGTAAGAAAGCACAGCTCAAACCACATTAAATTCAGTGATGACACAGTCATACAGAGATGAATGAGGACAGCCAAAAAAACATCATCTGTTGAATTTACCTCTCACAATTGCATACCTGAATCTAATTTGCACATAAATCAAACACAAACTGCCCTACTGCTACCTTTCTGTTCCCTTATTTGCATACTATTACATATTTTCTTTATTGTTTCTGCTAATGTTGCATTTTTAGTAACTCTTTAAACAGACATTTATTACTGATATTCCTGACCTCATAAACCTTGGCTTTCTTTGTGAGTTCAATAACTGTATATTATAACAGCTGACATAACACTGCATTCACCCTCAGTACAGCATCTGCTTTATGTTGCCTGCAATGAATTCCTGTCCTATTATATTTTATTATTTACAATTGGGTTTCACTTTTACAGAGTCTTGAACTTTCTTTCTTTCTGCACTCTGTGTTGTCATTCTGTACCATGGTTAGGTATATGGTTGAAATGACAATAAATCTACTGGACATGACCTATGTTTACAGTACTGTAAATGAATCTACAGACTCTGAAAGCAAAACACAATGGGGCAATAACAGAGATAATAACCAGCTTGAGATAGGAGAGTATCGAACATTTACAATGATTTCATGAACACTTCTACAGCCGCAGTAAAATAAGTTATTTTGCTTTGCAGAATTAGAGCAGTAATGGAGGATTCAAAGCCGTGCGGCATACATCCCTTGGGGAAGGCGTGACTGAACCCCACAGCTGACAGTGTTTTCATGAGATAGGAAACACTAAGTCAGACCCTGCTCGCTCTGTTGGCATGCACAAGAGCAGATACCTTTTTAGTGCTAGTGAAGGCTTAAAACCTTTCCTTGTATGAAAACAAATTTGGTCAACACACTGGTCCAGTTTAATCTTGTTTTTCACAAATTTTGGAAGTGCAAACAGACCAAATGCAAACAGATTCTTTGGCTGGTTAGCCTAATTTCAGTGTCAGCTTAAACTACATAACTACAGCATTGGGTAGAGGTCACATTACCAATGACAGCATTCATGTGTGCACAAAGACACACATGGACATAATCTCCAAAGCACTCACTCGGCCAAACCACCATGTCCGGTACTCTTCCAATTCTCCCCTCCCGTAGAGCAAAGATTTCATGCAGGCAGTGTCCTGTACAAACAGGAAATCACAATGAACCTGTCCTTGCTAGTCCAAATGATATTATTAGCAAGTTAGGATTTGTTATTCAGTAACTACATGAACTACAGTACAAAGTAAGCTACCTGATAATTCAAAAGTGTGTAACAAGAGTTTAAAATTGCCAGAGAGTCCTGGCTATTTAAGCAATCAAACATTCCCTCTAATTGGTTACACACTGTCCCAGAATACATTGGTCATTTAATATCTACCATGAGAACGGAACACACGGTCTTCTGGGTCATGTGACAGAGTCACACCCACTGCCTTCAGCTCTTCCACAAACGATTCATTTAGATTAGGAGGTGGGACAGCATTCACATTCAGAGAAGGCTAGGAGAGAGAAATATATACACACACAAACAGTTTTTATGCACTGTCAGCAAATGGTGTTTTATACATATATTATACATATGTTGATGTCAGGTCATTCTGAGCATTTCCATTGGTTCATTAATCAAAAAATGTCTATATAAAGGTCAACTGAGGTTCAAATTTGGCAGAAAAATACATAGTCTAGAAGAAATGACTTTGTGTGTGTTTTATATATACAAACACACACATACGTAAGTAATTACATATAAATGTGTGTGTGTGTTTATACACAGACATATGTAACAACTTACATGAAATAAGGATGTTCTAATCCTAACTGAAACACATGAGCCTACTGATGTCAGTTATCCCACTACATACCATAGCTGGAGATTTGTGCTGTAGGCTGGCCCCAAATGTACCCTCAAACCAATCCTTCAGACTCGGCAAAATAAGCCCACTTAACCGATACCTGTAATGGACACCAGTCTTCATCAGTAACAACAATTTTTCAAAAATTATTTGTTCAATTTTAAAAGAATACACAATAAACCTATTCCTCCTAACATTCGATGATTATACCTGATTTCCAAACAATGTCAAAACTGAATGAAGCCTTAATCTTTCCCTCAGTAAAAACAGCTTATTGCATTACATCCCTGTACTGTAGTGCCCATTTGAAATAAACTATAAAACCCCTAAACACTAAAGTCCATCCATGTTGTGTGCCTGTCAGTAGTTAAAATGTTCTTTTTTTCATTGTTAACTCATCTTCATTGTTAACACATTCCTATCTGAATTTCAGTGTTCACTCACTAAAGAAAGCAGTCTATTTATCCATTTGAACTGCTGTGCTGAATGGTTTTACCAATTAAATGCCCCCTTAATAGACCAAATAATCAATGACATACATTGTCAACCTCCACCCATCTCACTCTCACCATTAAACATACTGGTGTAGCCACTAGATGGCAGCAGAACATCACTTTGCACTGTGGATTACAGCTGAGCCTTAATCAAGTCAATGGATCTGTATGAGAGACTCTGGAATTTCTGACTAGGACTGAGAGGATAGTAACCTAGTGTAGGCCATTGTCTCACACACAGCTAGTAAAGATGATACAAAAGGCCAGTGTCTTAAATCCGCAAATATCAGTCCTACTACATGTACATCTAATAACCTATTTAAGTATTAACGTTAAAAAAAGCTTTTTATAAAAATAAATATCTGTCCTCTCCATGTGTGGTATGTCACTGGTTATTCTATGGTGCTTTGTAGTAAGCATTCATGCATTTAGAGTTAATAAGTCTTCTTTTATTTTCCAAGAACATGTTTCCGATTAAAGACCACAATAATTAATGCTGCTTCATGCAGCAGAAGAAGAGTGTATTATAAAAACCGGAGTATTTCTTTCACTGGCTACTCTACTCACCTCTTGCCTGTAAATTCTGCCTGGCCTTTCTTGTTGAAGAGGAACCGAGAATCACCGTAACCCCATCCATTCCATTTCATCACCTCTTGCCTGAGAGAAAACAAGAGAACACAAGAGTGAGAAAAACTGATCAGTATGTTATGTCTGCCTTCTCCTTCATGCCCTCTGTCTCCTCACTTGAACTGTAATATTTCTCATCCTGCATACTTAGACCAAATCTTTGCATGTCAGAAAGACTTAAGGGATTTAAGTTATGCTGAGCTAACGTGCACTTCTGCAGTACCACTTGTTGGATTTCCAATACTGATTTCCTGTTACTTTGACAGACCCGTTTGTTGCTCAAGAAGTGCAGGTTTTAGTCATATTTGCTTAGAATTATGCCTTCGTCTTCACATAGTGTGAAAAACAATTCTGAGATGAACCATTGCAAATGGAATTAGTTTTTGATTGAGAACCGTTAAATCACTTTTACAAATGTGAATCATGGAAAAAAAATTAAATATAATAAAACAGTCTATAATGCATTTTGGAAATCCCTTTTAAAATGTGTTTATTTTCATAAAACCCTTTATAAATGTGGGACAAAGCTGTCCTCTGAATGAACATGAACAGAGACAGAGAGTTAGACAGACAGACAGAGATACAGAGATAGAAAGAGAGACAGAGAGAGGAGTGTTTTGAGTGCATGTGGTAAATCACAGTGTTCAATCTGTATGGACACGGATCAGAGAGCAAAATAAATAACCTACATAACTCGTGATTTTATCTGAGCTCCTGGGCAATAGCTCATATGCAGCATGTCAGCTGACAGGCATGTGAACCAGTGATGAACGCAGGCCATTCTGGATCAAGGTAAATAACAGAAGACAGGTGACAGATTCGAAGAACTACCCTCTGTCTCTGTCATGACCCCTCCGAAAAAATAAAGAAATCCAAACCAAAGACCTCAGATGATGAGAGATATTAAGAACTACTTTGTTTTCTAGTTCTCTTGCTCCTCTGAAGCTTGAGCTCCAGTTGTGGGACCTGACGATAGTTCCCGATGATACACTGCCTTCTGTCACTGGGATTAACACCCTCACTGGCTGGAACACTCTTATTCCCTGTTGATACAGAGCCATGCTGTCTGCTTACAGACATCTGTTAGACACGCTTCTCCCAGTGTGGAAGCTGTGAAATGCAATGTAAAACAATATAGATCACACTGATTTCTTATGACTTCATCAGGTGTATCACAATTTAAGGACGGCATTAAAAAAATAGGTCATCCAAAACGGAATGTCTAAGGTGTATTTGACCCAACATAAATGTCTGTGTAAGAAAACTTTAGCCCTTTAGCAACAATTAGCTGGATGGCCTAGCTGCAGCAAGCTATACAATTTGACCACAGGGGTTCCCCAGTGCTGTGTTCAGTCCTCTGCTGTTTACGCTGATGACCCACAGATGTGCAACAATGCACAGCTCAAACCTCATCATGTTTCCTGATGATGCAACCATGGTGCGTTTGATCAGGGTGCATACAGGAACATGGTACCACGGCTAAGGCAGGGGGCAGGCCAACAGCCTGTCTCTAATTGTGGACAAAAGAGAACACCAACTCCAACGCCTAGCAGCGTCTCTACCCTATTCCTCACCATGTTCTACAGAGGAAATGTAGAGAGCATTCTCTGCAGCTGTATCAAGGAGTGGTACAGAAATTGCTCTGTTTTGGGTTTCAAGACTCTACAGAGAACCTCTTCTCCTTCCTCCCATCTACCAAAAGTTTCTGTAGCATCCGGGTCCCCTCTGCCAAAACAGAAAATTATTTCTTCCCTCAGGCTATCAGACTCCTCAATCAAAACTGAACCAAAAACCCCCACACACAAACACAGCCCTGAACTGAATGCACACTTAAGCGTTATGTTTAAACAAAATAACTTTTAGCCCTACTACTACTGCAAATAAATGTATTAAATACTGCACATTCTATGGCATGTAGATGCTGTTATTTGTACAATTAATATTTATTAATGTCTTCCTCTACATTTGCCACACTTAAAGATGATGGTGCTGGAGTACAGTATCGGTCATTATACTGTATTCATTCATTCAGACTTGTACTATAGCTGCTTTTGATGACCAGGTGTTGTTTTGTCTTGTTGTATTGTGGTTCATGTTTTCGTTGCACTCTTTCTTTTCTCGCACTTTGTGTATTTTGTCCTGCCTGCTCCTACCTAGTCTTGTGGTGTTTGTGTTTTTGGTCTTGTGTTGCACCATGGTCCTGTTTCATTTCATTGGCCACTTAACACCACTGCAAAAATGTTTTCAGCCATTAAACCATCCACTCAAGTAAAGGAGTGGGCAGCCGACAGCAGGGCACTCACAATGCAGAGTATGAGGACAATGCCTTGCTCAACGGTAGCTCAGTGGTGCCACCAGCAATCCTTGGATTCAAACTACACTCACAGACCAAGAGTTGCCCCTGTGTAATGACAAACCTACTTGAGGTGAAATTCCACTTTAGCTCAGTTACTTTGATATAAAGGCAACATTTAAAACCTAGCAGTTAATTGGCACTCCACTAATCACTGCTTGAAGGTCTATATTTTTTGAAAACTAACGTTGTCTTCCCAGTTAAGCTACCCTCGTCCAATTCCTACACATTGTATTGTGCCCCAGAATATTAGGATGCCATTAGGATGGTTGATTCAGAGGAAGATGAAAAGCTCCAACAATACTAAGCACATGTAGCTAGCCATTTTTCAGATAAGACCAAATCCAAACTAACAGAACTATTTGACAATGTAAATCAATGTTTTGTATGTGGACAAAGAAAAGATATATGCAAGAAAAGTATGTCACACTTTAGTCCAAGCACTGCGGTATATTACGGATGAAGTTGTCTGTTTTACAGTGATCCAAGAGCACTTCCTAAGACAAATTGCTGAATAAACTGCCAGGATGGTTTTGAGAAAAGCCTGCATGACTGAGCAAAGAAGAGGAGACTTGGATGTAGGTAGATCTTCAACAGGATAAATACACACACTCAGAAAATATGAAAATATTTTTTCAATCACTTACACTACGTGAACAGTAAAGGGGAAGGTTTAAAAACAGAGGTACAGAGGCAAATGTCTATTTCCACAGAACAATAATGATGAGAGCAAAAGTAAAAGGGTGGAGTTAACTGTGTGTGTGTGTGTGTATGTGTGTGTGTCAAGGAGTGTAAATAATCAGAATGTGTTGTTAGTTTATTCATTATTCTTAAAATGTACTGTATTATCCTATAAGAAGATGGTCAGTAACGTGAAGGTTGCTGGATCTGTGCTAATTTAGACAGTGAATGTAAACTTTCCATTGATTATCCAACTTTACCCAATTTTTACAAACTGAATTCTAAACACTGAAACTGTGAAGCAAAACCTTTTATCTAAACTACATTAGTGATTGGTGGACGCTATCTTACCGATGAATTAAAGTAAGAGTAAGACAGCTAGCTAGATGATGTGCTTTCCAGCTAGAAAATAGCGAATGTAAAAGGTGTAAAGCAATCACTGATACTCCTTAAAAGTCTCCATGTTCTGAAAAGTGATTGGTTGCAGGAAAAACAATCAGGCAGCAAACATCCATCAGTGAGAATAAGTATTTGAATAATAGGTGAATAGTTGTCTTGTCTCTGTATGTGGCCCTGCGATGTGGTGGTGACTGTCCAGGGTGTACCCCGCCTTCGTCCATTGCAGCTGGGATAGGCTCATGAATACTTACTAAGTTTTGTCCCACAGTCCAAAGACATGCATTTCAGGTGAAATGGAAATGTTAAATTGCCTCTGGTTGTGGACGTCCTTTTCAGTGCGTCTGCCCCATGATGGACTGGTGACCTGTGTTTCTATATGTTTCACCCCATTACTGCATGGATAGGCTCCAGCAACAATTTATACACCCTCCTTACCTAATAAAAATAATGCCCTACATTTCCTCAGTGTCATGTATAGTGGCCAAAGAAAGACTTCTCTTAAACACAATAAGCATTTTAAGCAGACAACAGTTTTAAACAGGACTCTGATTAACATTCCAGATTAACATTCTAACATGTCTTCCTTTGTCGTCGTCGTCCCCCCTCCCAAATTTTACGATCAGTTTTACTTGTATGTAAATTGTCTGCGAGGCATGAAATGTGCCTTTAAATAAATAAAATGAATGAATGAATATTCTGAAGAGTATCTTTAACGTTTCACCCTCACAAACCACTAACCTTAAACTGACCTTAAAAGCCCTACTGCAGGTCTGATCGGGGCAGTGTTTATACTGTTAACAGAGACCAAACTGAGACCAACCCCTATTGTGCCACCCCTGAGAACAACCCTTTTAAAAATAAAAGAAATAAACAAGAATAAGAGGAAATCCCCAACAGCAGCTATACATAACATAACATATTTCAATAAGGCATGCTGAGCATTTATTTAATTTTCTTTAGATTTCATTGCAGCAAGTGACAGAGCCACCCACTAAATACACACAGGAAATATTACAATGTTTAATCAGCGACTTTTGGCTGGAAGGCTACATTCTCAGCAAACATGAATATCTTACTGAACTTCCTTTGCTTCCCATACACCTTACAAACCTGATATGAGACTAAATAGGCATGGGACTCTTCACAATCCTATAGAAATCAGCCTGAGCCTTTTCACTGTCAAAAATATCAATTGGCACATATTATACACTGGCACCACAACCCACTTTCCACACTTTCGCCCTTGTGTCTTTCTCAAGGATTCACAGAAAAAAAGATCATCTAATAAGAATGAGGACTG
>JBBMFX010048119.1:0-11313 GCA_037832545.1 Rhabdalestes septentrionalis
ACTTGTGTACTCAGACTACATTAGACCATTTATGATTGGCTCTTAAATAAAAGTTAAGCAAAATAAATGATAGGAGATCTGCCCTTTAATATAAATTAACTAAGATGAATGAAACTAATTAAAGGCCCCATTTCTAACCATTCATCTTAGTTATTTTTCATTAAGTATCTTGTATCCTAAGATGTTCCTGAATGACAGGATATCTGCACTTTAATAAAGATTTAATGAAGAAGAATGATAAGACATCCAGCCTTTAATAAAAGTGAACTAAGATGAATTATAAGATATCTGCTCTTTTATAAAAGGGAACTTTGAAGATTGTCTTAATGTCAGATGGCACAGTTTTGCTGTGGGAATTACACACCAATGTAAAGTCACACATGCATCCTATAAGTGATGAAATGTGATGAAAATGTGCGCAATTCATTTCAAACTCCACCCGATTTAGCGCCCCAAAGGCAAACTTCGTCGCAGAGCGATAATTTCTCAACCCTGGAGTGTTAAAACAGACACAGCACATTGAAAAGTGATGCAATCCCGTAAATCACTAATTGGCTCACCGCTACACGTATTACTGGGAAACTCCAATATTCCCTGTGTGTTATGGAGGATTACAGAAATAGAAATGAAATTCAACACTGAAAACAAAATTTCAAAACATATAATGTCCAGTTGAAATAATCAGTTTTAAAACCATTGTTTGTGTGATGTCACAAAAACCGGCACATATATATATTTACATATTCAGCCTACAGCAGTTTGGGCCAGTTATGTTAAAAATGACTAAATGAACTCACACAAACACCACAAGTCAACCTAGAAAAATACAACAATTATGAAAGTGAACCAATATGAAAGATAGGATATCTACCCTTAAATAAATGTAAACTTTAAAGCAATTTTGAAGCAATATGAAAGGTAGGATATTTAATATCAGCCCTTTAATATCAGTGCACTAAGATGAATGGTAGGTAAAGTAAGTAGCTTTTGTTAAAGGTTCCACATCCTAAGGTTTGGAAAACAATTACACACCATAATGTGATGCAATCGTTCATTGTAACGAACAGACTTGCCGCCAGCCAGTTTAAGGGGATACTTCAATGTTCCCTGTTTGTTTTGTAACAGAAGTTATTTGACAGAAAGGCAGAGGGTAAAAAGCTCTCTTATTAGTATGAGTGAGTTTTGAGTCCAAAAACACATTAATGACTGGAATGCCGTGGTAATGAACCCCAATCTATGGATGCAGAGTCTTGAGGAGATAATGTCAGTCATACCTGAGTCCCAGAGGCTGCGAGCGTGAGAATCATGCTGATCTGCAACAGAGATCCAATCAGGAGCTCCATTTTCTCCAAGTCACTCCAGAGCAGAGGCCTCAGACGTGAGCTGTGAAATCAGCCTGCAGAAAGACGGACTGTCAGGATGGACACAACAGGATGAGAGGTGACATCATTCCACCAAAATAGACCCACCTTTACCCCACCAACAACCTCCCCAACCCCAACATCAACCAACCTTCCCCACAAACCACCTCCAACACCCCCCACCAACCACCTACTCAATCCCCACATCAACCAACCTTCCCCATCAATCCCCTCCCCAAACCCAAACCAACAACCTCCCAACCCCCCCCCCCCATCATCCAACCTGCCCCACCAACCACCTCCTCAACCCCTCCAGAAAAAACAACCTTCACCATCAACCACCTCCCCAAAAAACCCCACCAACCCACTCAAGCAACTACCCCACCAAAAATGCCCCCGAAACCCTCCTAAACACATAATACCAGCACACAGAGAATTTTCCCCCTTTATATACAGTTCTATGTAAAAGTCTTTAAAAACTCTGCAACTCATTTTTCTCAGTGTGTGATAACTCAGTGTGTAAACTAACAAAAAAGCAGTAAAAAAGTATCAATTAGTTTTGTTTGTAAAAAAGTAGTGAGCTGAGATTTCTCCTCTGTACCTTCAGCCGTTTATTGGATTTGAGAAATTATATCAGCAGCTACTTATTTGATTTAAAGAATGACAGATTCAGTCAAACCAGGTTTCTGATGAAAATACAAGTAATACTGTATTTCCATAAGGACCTCATTGATATAATGTACATACATTTCCTATTACCTTATACAGTATATTGTTATTTGTATGTATTTTTTCAGGTTCGTTTAGTATGTTTAATAATATTAATGAAACAAAAAACACTCACTGCTGAAAATTTCATTTTCACTGGTGGCCAAGACTTTTGCACAGATCTTTATATGGAGTACATCCTTAAATCAGGGTTCTTTGGATAAGGGACACTGAAGAATAAAGACCTTCTCAATAGTGTGGAGCCCCTTAAAAGAACCACGCACTGAAAGGTTCCAAAACATTTCACTCTAAAGAACTGTTGCCCCTTTATAGTCTAGAATGTAGCCTTAAAAATTAGGTTCTTCATGGGTTCTAGCAATGAAAACTGCTGTCTCAAATCTATTCTATGCAGTTCTTTAAAAAATGTTAATGGTTCTAGCACCAAACTTTATTTCTCTATCCTTACAAATCAAATACATTTTAATACTTTAAAGAAACACATTCAAAAACATCCAAACCCAATTTTATCTATCTCTGCTCTGACAAATGGTAATTCACTTTGATCAAGAACCTCTTGTATCTATATTTGTTTTAATTGTTCCTTTATTTGGTGGTCCTTTAAAACAGAGGTTCTTCAAGGGTTCTGGTAAGGGCAATGGTTACAAATACATAACCAGGACAACTCCATTTGAGTTCTTCTCTACACACTTCAGTAAAAGGGTTCTACGTAGGACAAAAAAAAGTGGATCTCTCTTCTATGCTCCATTCTTCGTTATGAAAAAGAACCCATACAAGTTTTCTGTCAGAAACAATCAGGCAAAGAATCACTGATTTACTTGTCATGTTCCATATAAAACGATCCCATTTTCTAAAGAACCCATGAAGAACAGTTTGTGTGTGATAGACTTTAAATGAGCCCAGCAGGATCTTCTCCAGCTCTCATCATTATCCAGATGTTTTCTGGAAAGATGAACCAACACAGTAAACACACTGAATATAGAACCACAGAATAGCAGTGCCCACACAAACAAACACACACACACAAACACAAAGAATATCTACATATGTGCATAAATGAAAATAGACCTTTGTGTAATAAGTCAATAGACAGATATATAGTCCATCTATCTAACTGTATATACATACATATATATTTTTATATAATGTGTGTGCATATCTATGTGTGTGTATCTGACGTTTCTATCTGTCTATATAAATATAAATGTTTTTTATATCTGTCTGTCTGTCTGTGTGTCTGTCTCAGACAGCTAGACAACTAGACACATACAGATAGGTAGATAGATAGTTTGATAGATTGATTGATATATAGTTACACACTTACATATTTAAATTATAGGCTGAAAATATATATAAAGCAAAGCAAAAAAGAAATGTATTATTTTAATTAAAATATTTAGCCCCTCGTTCTCATTTCAGCAGCATTTGTGTGTGTGAGAGAGAGAAAAATCCCCGGTGTGCGTGTGTGCAGCAGGCTGACTGATCCCGCGCGACGTTAGAATGACGAACAGTCTCCACGAGCAGTCTCGTGCTTTTTAATAGCATGTTATTAGTATTATTTATAAATAAAAAACATCCAGGAGAGTCGTGTGCGTTATCTCTTGGGATGACACCCTAAGCTTTCTGCATGAGATTTAATTCCCCCACACACACACGCACATCAGGCTTTGCGTTTTTAAGAAAGATCAGAACTAAACAGGAGAGACGCGCACGCGGGTTGTGGTGGCTCGTGCATGCAGATGAGAGAGACGGCTCGCGCTTACCTTCGCTGCGAAGTGGGAGACTCACATTTTCCCCGGCTCTGGAAAAAAGAATAACTCGCGGTGGAGAGGGAGGAGGAGGAGAAGAGGAGCTGCAGCAGGACAGATGTGTGAACAGGACAGATGTGCTGCCCGGGACGGTGCACGCGCTGCGAGAGCTTCTGGTCTGAAAAAAAGCTGCGCGAGGAGAGAGAAGTTTGCGCGCGGCGTTGACCGGCTGCTCCGCCAGGCGGCGCTATGGAGAAAAAGGTGTCGGGTAGAGAAGTCTATAGGTGTCTGTTTATATGGTGTACAACATGGTGTACTTTAAACATTCTAATAAACACTACATTACATTAATTTAGCAGACACTTATCCAAAGAACCAGACGAGAGTTCTACCTGTTAATTTTTTATGCAGGGAATAATGCAGTAAGATTGGGTGAGGAAACGGTCTGGGAGGGTTTTAAAGCTAGAGAGGGATTCTGCTGCTCTTGTCCCCCCATTATATCCCAAAGTGTTTTAAATCAGTACTTATTCACTGTTACACTCTAAAGAACCACAGAGGCACTTCTTATACCACACTTTTTCTGTAAATACAAGAACTGGACTGGGGAGGTTCTTCCCTTTCTGGTCCAAAACAAAATAGCAAAGAGAAGTGATAAACTCAGTTCAAATCCTAAAGTGAAACAACACAGCCTTGTTTCTTCCCAAATCCGCTTGAGACGATTTCTAAAAGCAGATAGAGCACGTCAGCAAATCAATTACATTTCTGCATGAAGGTAGATCTCCAGCACCAGAGTTGGCAAGCACCTCAAGAACTGAATCCAGTTCAGTTTTCTCTGAATAAGCTTTTTACTTCCTGAAACTGTGAGGAAGAGAAAACCAGAGAATACAAGACTCAAAAGAAGAAGGTTCCTTAAAAATGCAAGAAAGAGTATCTGAGTGGAACCAAGTGGAGTGGAGTCAAAAGGAGAACATAAATCCATCCAAATTGTACTCAAGCACAAGTAACAGAGTAAACTTACCTTCTTACCCTTCATAAGATATTTGCCCCTTGTAGAACAGCAGTGACCAGACCTGGAGAACCACCTTCCTCCAGGTTTCATCTCCAGAAGTCCTTGATTAGGTGAGCGAGATGTGTTAGATGATAGTTGAAGACAATTAAGATGTTTAGATGATTAGATTGTGAGGTCAGGGTCTGGGAGGTGAGGAGGATCTTCCCTTGTTGGATCCTTTTGGCCCCAAATAACATACCAAAGCACTAAAAATCATGAACACAGCTGAATGCTAAAGTGAAGTACTCCCACCCCCCGCAAAAAAAATCCACTTGAGAAAAAAAGAATTTAAGGCAATAATTACACGGAGCAGGTGGGATCAATTTATGTTCTGCATGAAGGTAGGTCACCAGCAGGGTTGATGACAGCCTCTAAAAAATAGTATTGGGAGACAAGCACAATTTAGTCCAGTTTTGTTTGGATAAGCTTTTTACTCTCCAAACGCATTGGGAAGAATCAGAAAATAAACAATATTTATATGGAGAAAAAGAAGAAGAACTACTAAGTGGAAGTAATATTCAGGAATTATGACAAACCACCCAAGAATTACAAAAGAGAAACTTTCAAAGAGATTGAGAAGGAAACACTGAAAGGAACCAAGAGTAAAAGGAGAGGGTCCCAAAAAGCTTAAAGAGGAACAAATGAGAGGAACCAGAACTCAACAGGAAAGTCACTCAAAGGGAATGAAGAAGAACCAACTAAGACTCAAGAAACTAAGACTCAAAAACAGAACCTCCTAAGAGAATGAGGAAGAATACCTTAAGTCTCAAAAAGAAAACATTTCTATGGCCAATATGAACCAATAATTAAGAGGAGAAGCTTCCCAAGAGCATGAAGAAAAAACACTCAGAGGAATTATGACTTCATACTTTTGCCTACCACACTACTGACTACCCTGGCTGTAATGGTGTTGTCATTTTTACACACTATTCAGTGTTTGCGTGCGGTTCGGGACGCAGTCCGTAACTCAAGAAGAGCTATTCTATAAGAGCATGAGAAGGAACCAAGACTCAGAAGAAGAAAGTGGCAATATTCTGGTTAAAGCCAAGCATATGACTGACATGGGCGTTTGTAAATAATTAATAAAATAACTTGTGTGAGAACGTGTTCTGGATCTGCTTCAGAACACATGCTGTTCTCCAGGTTTCATCATTAGTCCTGGTCTTACGAGCGCCTGATCAAAGAGAACAGCAGACGCTGCCAGGGGGGCTTCGCTCTCACCGCTTTATCACGAGGTGTGGAATGGAGGCTGGCTGTGAAAATGGATTTTAATTAACTTCATCTGTCAATCTCGGGATTTCACAGGTTCCGTGTAACTACTTTCAATTACCCTTAGCTTGTCTTGTTTCGCTTCATTTTGAGCCATCAGTGAATTCATTGGTCTAAATTTGAGTGTCATAAATGTAGATTCTCAATCACCTGGCCTATAAGCCATTAGAGTTCCTCGTTTACAAACTCTGACCCCGCCCCACGACCTACCGACAATCTGTTTCATAACCACCAATCCCAGATCGACCAGCTCCTCTCCAGATATTTGATAACCCCCAACTCCCTTCCAGATTTAGGCAATCTTCTGTCTAATTATCTCACTGGTTTCACATCAATATGTAGTATAAAAAATTACCACGACATTGCTGCTTGGCTGTCAGCTTTTATTAGTATTGTTAATATATTCATCCCTCCATCCATCCATTTATCTCTGTACCATTTCAATTAAAAGAGTTGGGCAGGATCCTCCATGCTTTTCCTTTTTGAAGCATGGCATTAAATAAAAGGTCATTAAAATACAAGCAACAAATACATGAACAATGATTTATTAAATAAATCAGTCAAATGAACCATAACATCACTTTCCATCTAGGCATTAATTAGAAATGTCTCTTGAGATTTCCTTGTTCTTGTCTTATTCCTCTAGAATATGATAATATATGAAAGCATTTGAAAATGTAAAAAAATTTGCACATTTTGCATATTTTGATGGCAGTCTGGAAAGGGCAGCTGATGTTTAAATGGCAGTTAGCGTTCTCGCTATTAATCAATACAGTTCTATTAGTTCCTCAAAGCCTCCGACATGAAATCCTTGAGCTGTGTCTCCATCTGCTGTTCACACGACCCATCGCTCTGTGGTGGTCTTTCAGTAGTTTTTTTGCAAGAGAATCAGAATCAGAATCGTTAGCGAGCAAATATAAGGAATTATGGAATTAGACTGATGAATGTTGTCTCTCAAGCACAACAGAATAAAACAACAATAATTTAAAGAAACAATGAACAATATAATGTCATTTACAATCTATAATGTGAATACACAAGTCAGATTTACTCATTTGTATATACAGAAAACACAAGAAATTGCAGGATATATATATATACCACATTGCAAATGAGGTATTTGAATTTGAAGACAATGTGGCAATGTGAAGGTCCTAAACTGAGAAGGAACTTTAGTGGAACTGTACAGCCAAGCAAAGAGACAATCAGCAACCTGGAGGCCTAGCTGTTAGGATGAGCCTCCTGAAACCAGAACGTCCTGGGTTTTTTTATTTTGAGCTGTTCACAGTGTTGTGGTGTTTTCACATATGACAGAATCACGTTCTCTTTTGAGAGAGTATTCATGTCAGAATTCCAACCAGACCTGCTGGATGTGTTGCAAAACATAAAGGAGGTGGTATAACATGGACAGTAAAGGAAGACAGCAGGATGAAGCTGAAAATGTCCAGGGTTGGGGCAGCCCTACCATGACAAAACTCAATAAAGCACTTAGCAGCAGATTCAACGTTTTCCATTATGATGATTTTGGTGTCTGAAGGGGTCTAGTTGAAGCGGTCAAAGTGGGATTGGTTGGATGGTTGATGTCTGTTTAACTGGTTGAGCATGTGCCACACACACACACACACACACACACACACACACACACACACACACACACACACTGACGCCCCCCACACTGCAAACACTGTTTGAGGAGCATCACATAAATCATAAATGCTGAACATATCAAATGTCTGACCCAAGGAGGCCCCACCTCATATAATTTTTTTTTTTTTAATTTTTGTCTTGTGTACTGGCTTTTTGTTTGTAAATACATGTTTAAAAACTTTTATTGGCTTCTGCAAACATCCTTGTCCCTTTAAATTCTTGTGATGTGACATCAGGGCCTCATTGAGGATGCCCTCCCCCTTCCCTCTCTCTCAGCTGTGTGTGATGAAGCGGTTCCGGGCGAGAGAACTCAAACGGGCCTGTTGACTCGACCCGGAGCGGGAAGACCTCGGAGCGGCCGAAGAGCGAGAGACGAGCGCGGATCTGGTCTGATCTTTTTAGTTTTTAAAGGGGGCGCTTCACTCTGTCTCTCCTGTGTCTCCACCGCTGCTCCCGAAGGAGCGCACTCCCCTCGCCATGCTCTCCTCCACCCCGGTCCAGACCCCCGGGGCCGTTCGCGCCTCGCGCGCCGCCGGAGCCTCGCCCTCCCCGGGCAGCCCGACACGCCTCAGCCGCCTGCAGGAGAAGGAGGACCTCCGGCAGCTCAACGACCGCCTCGCCAACTACATCGAGCGGGTGCGGCTGCTCGAGAATGAGAAGTCGTCCATGCAGCTCCAGCTGGAGGAGAAGGAGGAGAGCACCACGCGCGACCTCCGGAGCCTGCGGGGGCTGTACGATTCCGAGTTGGCCGATACGCGGAAGACCCTGGACACCACGGCCAACGACCGGGCCCGCCTGCAGATCGAGTACAGCCAGCTGAATGAAGACCACCGCAAGCTCGTGGCCAGGTAAGAGCACCAGCACCGCCCACAGGGACACCGTTTTTTCTGCAGAACCCTGGGCCTCAAAGAGGCATCATCCACCTGCCATTCCTCATTTATTTAGCTTACAAAAGAAAACATACATTTCGCTCTTATCAGACTATTGACCTGCCACTACCCATCAAGGCCCAGCTACAGTCGGGTTGTTAGATAACCTGGTGGGACTTGTGTTACAGTATCTTGTCTGTAGTTTTTGTTTATTTAAAATGTCTTATTTAGTCTTAGAATATGAGCTCAGCATTAATATTGTTTAAAATAGTACAGCCTTTGTCTACAATTATTTGCACACAGTCATTCATTCTAAACACTTCTCACATGAGGCGGTGGATCATATCTGATATCACTTCAGGTCTTTTACAACTCACTAAAATAGTTTAGTCTTCCTTCATAATTCAGTGTTCGTGAACAAAGCCAGTCAGTGTGTTTTTTGTGAACGCTTCGTTATAGAGAGACTGAGTTTTTAATAGTGGTGGTGGATGTAACTAAACGTCTCCAACGTTGTTTTGTTTCCTTTTTGACCTTCAGTGAACCTCCACGTGTCTCTGAGAGGTGATACAATATGATGGTAGTAAAATAGTGAATCTGAACTAAATCAGTCTTCGAGGCAGCTTTGAACAACTAGCCAGGTTAGAGAATTTGCTGTGAAATCAGAAGCTTGTTCGTCTGAATCGCAGGACGGCCGGTGTCATCACTGAGGTCCCGTTGAGCCAGGCACCGTCCCCACACTCCTTGTGCACCCCTCATCCCTGACTGCATTCTGATTCTCTTTTCTGAATGTCTTGCATGCAGTTAAAGAATTTACTTAGTGCTGTCTCGATTTGTGACTATAAGAAGCCACTTCTCTTCGCTTGGCCTGCCCTGCACCAAGAATGGGTTTGGTTTTAGGACTAAAAACTAAACTCTGGTAAAAGTTGGTTAAAAAATGTCTCGGGCGTCAGGCAACGCAACCATAACCATATCGTGAATAACTTTCTGTGAGGAGCTTTTAGAGGTGGTCACCTGGTTCCATTCATTGTGACCCACTCTGAGCTGCTCTGTTTACATCTTAACTGTTTAGTTATGCAAAACATGTTTTATTCTCTGGAAATTACCTATGTGAACCTTGCACAGCATTATAAATGTTGACCAATCAAATAGCATGCTTCCATGTTGCATTTTATTTAGGGATTTTAAACCTCGAAGCACTAGTGATGTATGGGGAGAACTGATACTGAACTTGTCCCAGCACCTGACTGGTCAGTGCTGAAATCTGCTGGATAAACGGTGCTGCTGTTGGTGTTTCTGCAGCATCAGTGCATCTGAAAACAGCTGCGTTTTCAAATAGTCGATGTTGGATTGGATAAGTGCAGGGACAGAGTAACACTCTGCACATCAACACACATTTGTAGAGCAGAACAACTGCAATGACACTTTTCCCTCATATGAACTGAATACCTGGGACACCGTTTACATCCTGCTCACTCAAATCTCAATAAAACAAATGCTGAATCTTCTCATATTTATCTTTATTTTCTGCACCAGATTATGGAGAGTAGGATCAATAAGACTATCCATAAGAATCGGGTGATTAGAAGTGTCAGGATATGGATGTGTACAGACCATACCCACCCCTACTAAGAAGCCCACAGCACTCAAACTGCAGTGACCTCCACCTTTTTCCAGCCCAGGCCTTTCTCACAGCTCGTTGGTTACTCTGGAGCCTCCGAGTTCTCTACCAACATTTTACAATTTTGGGCTGATCCCAGGCGAGAGATGACAGTCATGTCTCCTAAAAGGTGGTCCTACATTGTACTGCGGGAGTGGTACAAAGATGGCCGTCATCACAGCGATCAAGGACAGCCTGTGTTTTTCTAACATCAGAAATTTGGGACTCACATCTTTCGGTGCAGTAATGCAATGACCTATGAACACTGACCAGCTAAAAATGCAGCATGAAATGACGTGTTTATCAACACGCCACTGCGTAGCAACTCCAAACCACATGTACCCCGCCGTGCATCATGCTCTACCCACACGTCATGCTCAGGTTCATTAGATCCATGTGGCACAGTGTGATTTTCTAATTATCTTATAAAATTGCTGAAAACTTAAGAGTCTATAAAAGACATTCAGCTTTGAAAATGGTGGTCAAGTAGAGTTCTGCTGTCCTCATTTCTCAGCTGAGACCTTTTCTTGTAGGAACAGTAAGAAAGAGGCCGAGCTGAACAACGCCATTGAGCACTGGAGGAACCTGGAAGCTGCGCTGAACTCTAAAGAGGCCGACTATTCAAATGTACTGGCCGCAAACCACAGACTGGAAAGCGAATTGGCGGAGCTCAAGCAACAAGTGGCTAACGTGAGTTTTGAGAGGATTCTACACTGCTGTATAGAGTCACAATATTGATTTCAATATAAACTGCAGTTTTTACACCAGTATTTGTGGGCTTGTTTGTTTTATTTATAACTACAGAGAATAGTCATTTAGCCAAGCCGAATTTTACATATGACAAATGTCTGTATGCTTAAATGTTGTGTAAATGTCTACAGTTCCTTAGCAGTTCAGTTTGTTTGAGGTCATTCTTACTAGTGATGCTCCGATCGATCGGCGGACGATCGGTATCGGCCGATAATCAGACTTTATGACTCGATCGGGA
>JBBMFX010048129.1:0-11312 GCA_037832545.1 Rhabdalestes septentrionalis
TAATATATAAGAAAGTGCAGTTCAGTTCAGTGAGATTTGGAAGAAAAAAACGCCAAAATAGCTAATAAATAATGTCTTGTGAATGTTTTTTGCCGATTCTGACTCTGAAAGGGAAATTGGGCTGGAATTAGCTTTCTCCAGCCAGACCTCCAGAGGGGCGGAGTCTCAGCGCTGTGACCGTAGTGTGTGTGAGAGAGAGCTGGGAGATGTAGTTTATCAAAACTTACAATTGTAATATACTAACCTAATTCATAGGTTTGGTTCTGTCAGTGATAAAAATGTCATGACCATTGTAACCTAAGTTATAGGCTTGTATTCAATAATAAATGGTACAAAAACAAAAACTTCTTTTAAGTCTGTATGTATGCGCGATTAAATGCGATTAATTAGATTAATTAATCACCACACCATGTTTTTAATTAGATAAAAAAAATTAATCGCTTGACAGCACTAATATATATATATAATATTTTTATAGCTATGCATGTTTTATAATTTGCTTTTTCAGACCTGGATGTCTCCATTGCATCATTGTGAATAAAGTTGCTCCTTAATGAAATTTCAGTCAGTTAAGAAATTTCAGTCAAAAGGGAAAATAGGGGCTTAATGCAAAAGCAGGCAAGTACATTATGTTGATTTGACTTTAATAAATTCTACAGGTAAAACACTGTGATGTTTGGAGCAGTGGATGGATATTTTTGTTTCGTAATGGTTTGTCCTTCTTGTCTGTAAGTCCTATATATTAAGGAGATACAAATCCTGTCAATTCCATGAAATCTAAAGCTAAAAGCCAAAGCATCTGAATAAAACAAACACACAAACACACACACACACACACACACACACACACACACACACACCAAGACTGATGGTATATCTGCAAAACCATCCATCCATGCTTTGTTGATCCACTGATGGAAGCTGGTACTGAGAAAATGGTAACATACCATTGTAACATTTATGAGTGCATGAAATGGGCAATGGTGACTTAATCGTTTTTATTAAACATATAAGATATCACTATTGAAATATTATTATAATGTTAATACATTATAACTTCACTGTAACTTGCGTTCAACCGAACCCCTCACCCACCCACCCCCCAGACCTTGCGAATTGAGCCTATAAAATGTGTACCACCCCACACACACACACACACACACACACACACACACATTGAATTAATATTATAATGTTGATACATTATAACTTCACTGCAATTTGCGTTTAACCGAACCCCTCACCCACCCACCCCCAGACCTTGCGAATTGAGCCTATAAAATATGTGCCCCCCCCAGGCCCATGCACAAATCCGTGTCTGGCACCGGGCCTGTGCAAGAGATGTCCAGAAACATTCTTTGACACAGTTTCAGTGTTATATACACTACCGGTCAAAATATACACTATTTTGTCAACTGCCCAGTGTTTCAAACTTTATTGAATTGAAATTCAAACAGTTCAAGTCCAATGAATATGGAATGGTACAAAGGACAGTTCTGAACTGTGAGAGGTTTAAAAATGGTAAGGTTACCCAGACATGGGAAATAATTCTTTAGCGCCATGCAGTATCATCTGGTATGTGCCTAGTTCGTCGGGTTTGTCCTACAGCAAGATAGTGACCCAAAATATAAATCTAAGTTATACCAAAACTACTTCTTGAAAAAGAACAAGATGGTAAGCTGGAAAACATGGATAAGCCAGAAGTCTCCAAACCCAATCCAGCTGCTTTAGGATGAACTGGAAAAAAGAGTGAATGGAAAGCAACCTATAATTGCCACATATAGGAACTTCTGCATCATAGTTAGGAAGAACTTTCTGCAGATTGAACAATGAGACATTTAACAGCTTTAAATTCAACACAAAAAAACAAAAAACAGAAAAATGGGGGTGTTCTAAAACTTTTGACCGGTAGTTTATATAATAATGTGTCTTAATATGTCTGTTATAAGCTTCAAACCATATTTATTTAAAGTGTATTCATCATTGCTTTTATTTTAGGTCTAATACTACTGTCCATTTTCCCTGTTTTCCAACCAATTGGCAGTGTTACAGTTTGAAATCCAGTATGGAGACATACTGTAAAAACACTGTGTTTGTTTGATTGCTGGCTTGAATGTTTGTTACTTTTTTTCTGCCATTGTTAATTCATCTGTAATTCTCTCTATGCTGCATCTCTCATGACTTTCATTTCTGATCATATGGATAAGGCTATAAAATTGTGCCTAAAATTGAGAAAGCATGTTTTTCACATTTTTGCATGATTGTGGAAATCCTAACTAGTGTGTAGAATTAATATGACTAAACTGAGTGAAAAATTGGTATATCATATATGATTCATATAATTGGTCAATATCTTCATATTCAATTAGGAACAACAAAGCAATAACGACCTGGATTACATAGGGGTGTGTGTGTGTGTTTGTGGTCAGCAACAATAGATTATTTGTTTTCATGTGAAATTTAATGTGGGATTTTTTCCTACTTCTCTGTTTGCTGGATTTATTATATCAGAAAAAAATATGGCTATGGCACATATGGCACCACATTAGATGTGGATTTTGCTAAGCATTTTGTCCAACGTATTAAACTGTGCTTTGGCAGAAAAATGCCTTGTTGCAGCATGTGTCTCTAGAAAATGTAAACTTATTTTAACATTTCACTAGGATTGTTCAGATTTTTGAACACAATGTATGTTTGTGTAAACCAGACTTTAACTTTAAAAATGAATATTAGGTAGCACAAATAAAGCCCAAATTGTTATGTCACGGGGCGACCGCTAGGCGTCACCCTTAGCTAGACTTTGAGTTTGATTGGCCCTTTGGTCACACCAGGCTTTGATTTGAGTAATAACGAGAAGCAGATGCTGGTGTAATCAAAGGAATTGGGTCTTTGTTTGGATTGGGTGGTTTGGTTGAGGGATTTAGATTTATTGGGGTTTTGGACCGACAGTAGAAGTCAGTCAACAATTGTACTAAGTAGGGAAACGTTGTCAACAGTGTTACTTGAAACTGTGTATGGTCAGTGAAAGCTTTTGTTTGGCTCACGAGTCTTTATTGTTTCTCTTTTCTGCGAATAAAGAAAAATCAAAGCAGTCACCATGCCTGGTTCTCTAAAAGGAAACAGGAAACAACACAACACCAATAAAGGGTATTATCTAGTTGTTATGATCCATCAACCCACTAAATTAATGTCTCCAAGCCTCTACATGACACAGTAATTTCATTGTCCTACTAGTTTTAAAATATGTATTATGTGGAAATCAAAAATGTTCATGAAGGTGCTGGTTGGATTTGTCCACTTGGCAATGTTATTTTTTTTAGGTGCATATAAATTTAACTTTTTATATAGTTTGTTTTTCATTTGATTAATTTCTGCATTGCTGAGGCACATCTGCACTTTTTAAGGTGAAGCAAAAAATTCTGAATGCAATGTTCATCTTACACTCAAGTAAGTTAAAAGAAAGGATGCAATTTCAGTCATAAGAAGCATTGAGTAACATAAGAAGCATTGAGTCACATGTTTTTATCAATCTTTTTATTCTTCTCATTTTGGCTGCTGACGAACAGTGGTCTTCATTTCTTTCTGTCCTTTGCAACTTCTTCTCCCTGTGTGCTTACATAACATCAATAACCCTCCTATAAGGTCTTCCACTTTTCCTCTTCTCTGGTGGCTCCATCCTCAGTATCCCTCTCCCAACATACTCCTCCTGTTGAAACCTATGCAAACTCATCTCTCTGACTTTTCCTTCAAAAGGTCCAACTTGAGTTTTCCCAATTCAAGGTCTCCTCAACCTGCTTATCTGCGAACATCACAATCCACTCCTGTGTCACCTTATCCATCAACCTGTACGTCACATAGCTTCCGTCACTCTTTTCCATAACTTCAAACTGCAGCCAATCAGCTTTTACTCTCTGTAGTAACTACAGCATCTCACTGTTATTCTTGAAAACTGATCCTAGTAAAGTACACTCACTCACCAAAAATTTTTTAACAAAAGTTTTGTTTCTATACCTGTAGTCTTTCATGATCAAAACACCCACACCCAACTGCTGTGCCCTTCTGAAAATAAATGAAAGAGTTGAAGAAGCTCTAACAATAGAGCTCCGAGTGCTCCGCCATCAGCAACCTGCAATCTCGCTACCCTGAGGGAATTTAAATTATTACTGGGGATTTCAATTATGTAAATTTAAAGACTGTTCTGCCCAAATTCCAACAATATGTCAGAATCAAAGAACATTGCAGATTCTGAATTTCCTGGAGGAATCTTCCCAAGGGATTCATAATGTTTTAATCTTTCTATCCTCACCCCTGTTTTGCATAGAGAATAATCCCTATCATGGAGTAGTGCACTTTGATCAGAGAGTGCTCTCCAAAGATTAATGATTCCCACTGGAATCAGCACTCTCTTTCACACATAGAAAGGTATGCAGTGAGTACTCACAGTCTTGAAAAAATAAAGCAGCAACCACTGGCCAGTGCACAGATATTGACATGTACGCAAAGACAGTGACAGGATACATCAACAAATGCATTGAGGGTGTTACTCTCATTAAATCATGAAACAAGTAGCCATGGTTTAAAACAGAAAATAACAAACTTCTCAAAACATGAGATGTTTCTTTCAGTGCGAACAGCCAAATCACTCAGAACAGCAAGGATCAAACTGTCCTGTCATCAAGCTGGCAAAATGTATGTATGCAAACAAATTCAAGAACAATTTCACCTGTTTGAGAGACACAAGACACATGCGGCAAGGCATCCAAGCCTCTCTTCCAGATGCTCTTAACTTCTTGTACAACAGGCTTGAGGCCAACAACATTGTGACAGCATAGAACACCACCCCCCGCCAGACAACCGAGTGCTGTTCCCAGCATGAGTAGCCAGCATGAGAAAGACTCTCACCAGGGTCAACCCTCAAAGGTACAGGGCCTGACAAAGTTCCGGGACGCGTGCTTAGCCTACACTGACCAGTTGACTAATATCCTAGTGGACATTGTCAACCCATCCCTCAGCCAAGCTATCATCCCTCAGTGCTTCCAGGCCATCAACACCTGTCTCAGAGAAGACCATTGTCTCAGAATTGGGACTACCACCCAGTAGCACTTACCCCAATCGTAGTGCTTTACCCCAAATGAAGTGCTTTAAGCAGTTTGTGCTGAGCCACATCAAGAATCTCATACTGGACCCATTGCAGTTTGTGTACAGTGCAAACTGGTCAACAGATGAAGCAATATTTCTTGCACTCCACCTGTCACACCTGGAACATCACAAGTCGCATGTGAGAATAAGTTTCATCAACTTCAGCTCAGACTTAAACACCATCATCCACCAGCAGCTGATCAGTAAGCTGGACCTGCTTTGACTGAACATCTTCACCTGCACCTGGACCCTGAGCTTCCTTACTGGAAGACACCAGGTAGTGATTGGCAACACCAGCTCCAACACCAACATGCTGAACACAGGCACCCCACAGGGATGTGTGCCCGCTACTTGTCACGCTGCTTATTCACATGCACCTCCAGCACAAACCATATTATCAAGTTTGTGGATGACACCACAGTGCATCCCAGACAATAATGACATGGCACACAGAGAGGATGTACAATGGCTGGTGGTCTGCTGTAAGATAATAAACTGTCTCTTAATGTTGATAAGACAAAGGAGCTGATTATAGACTTGGCTGGCCACCATTCACTCAGCTTCGATGGTGCCACAGTGGAGAGCGTGAAGAGCACCAAGTTCCTTGGTGTTCACATTACAGAGGACCTCTCCTGGACCAACAACACCAGATCCCTTACCAAATGAGCCCAGCAACTCCCAAAACCATTCTAATCACCTTCTACAGAGGCACCATTGAGAGTATCCTAACCAGCTGTATAACAGTCTGGTATGGATCCTGCTACGCTTATGACTGCTGAGCCCTTCAGAGGATTGTGATCATCAGCAGCTCTCTACCAAGCCAGCAGGACATTTACACTTCTTGCTTCATCTGTAAAGCATCCAGCATTGTGGGAGATCCTCATCATTCCTGCCACTAAGTGTTTAACCCCCTCCCATCTGGTAGACGGCTCTGCAGTATAAGGAGCAGGTCTGCTAGACTGTGCAATAGTTTCTTCCCCCAAGCAGTCTGGCTCCTGAACACCATGCTGTATTTGTATTTGTGAAAAGGGAAAATTATTCGTATTTGTATTTGACAAAAATTCCTAATGCAGCGCGCAAACACTGTCCGCCTCTCCCCAAATCTACTCCTGAACTTGAATGTGTGATTGGGGGTGGAGGCGGAGTATGTACCCTGGACCACGAGCATGTGACGGGGGGGGTGGGGTTTCACAAATACAATTTTTTAAAAGTATTTGTCCAAATACAGTATCCGTAAAAACACATTATTTGTGCCATTTCTTATGCCGCAGTACCTTTTTAAATTATCTAAAGAACATTCGGAAAGTGGCGCAACTGGAAACTGTTTAAAGGGGGATCTTTTTCACTGATGCAATGCTCAGGGAAAGGGAAATTTGATTTGAGTGAGTGATGAAGCTCTGTATAAAGCTTCTATAAATTATAGGGCATTAAATATACCTTTTAATTAGTGTGTTTTTGTACTATTTTTTTGTTTTTAGCTTTTTGTGCATGTAGGTGGCAATGCCTGTGATTTGAAAATTGGGAACATAATTTACTTCTCCTTGCTGCTCTTTGGATGCATCTCCCATGGAGCTCAAGTGTTTGAGTATTTTGTTGTTTTTAAAGCTCTATATTTTTGTTACTGTAATTTAAATTAAGTACTGAATTTATCCTGCTTATACCAAAGATTTATCACATTTGGAAATTAAAGAAGAAATTGGGATCGTTAATATGAAAGTGAAAATTCAACAAAAAATATGTAGTTTGTAACTACAGTACAGGATTCCAACACGTGGTCAAAGACAGATTTCAGCATTTCAGAGGCCCCCAGTGATGAACAAGGAGCTCGCCTCAGTTGCAAAAAGGACTCAGTTAGGCAAACAGCGGCCATGTAACAAGCTCACAAAATTATTTTAAATGCCATGATCCAGGTGCATAGGACACACACAAGCAGCCGCACAGATTCAAACACTCCTGGGAACATTTAAAAATAAAACACATTTACTAAGCAATCTAAATATCTAAAACATATATTGTAATTGTCACGTGAAATTTACGGGTTTCCGAAGATGAAAGGTAGGAGACATCACTGCGGGTTTCCATTAGGCAAGAGTCATTTATTAACAGAACTATTTACAACACTGGACACCAAAACACTAATAGAAAGTAGGAGAGAAGAGATAAGGTAAGGTGAGGTGAGGTGAAAGAATGAGAAGGGAAGTGGGACAAAAGGGAAACAGACATCAAAGAGACCTTGACACAGCGTGGGGTAGGTCTCTTAATATAGTCTCCATATTCAGACTAATTACTCCCATCTGTGTCCATTCCCATGGTCCCTGATGTCAGCACGGGGTCAGGCCTTTGGTGGGTTAGGACTGGCGCTGGTTCTGGAGCAGAGGGATCCGGCCCTGGTTCTGGAGCAGAGGGACCCGGCCCTGGTTCTGTAGCTGAGGGACCCGGCCCCCTGGTTTGGGAGCTGAGGGACCCGGCCCTGGCTCGGGAGCTGTGCTGTTGGCCTGAAAACTTGGATATGGCTGACCAGGTGACAGAAGGCATTTGAAGGCTTGTACGTGGTGGGCCAGGCAGCTGAACGTTTGGACGCGGCGGGCCAGGTGGATGAAGGCTTTGACGTGGCAGGCCAGGCGGCTGAAGGATTTGACGCATGTCCAGCGACTGAAGACTGGCATTAGTCTGAGGCTGAAAGCTTGGGTGCGGCTGGTCTGGAGATGGAAGTCTTGGATGAGGTTGGTTTAGCGACTGAGGGCTTAGTGGAGGCTTGTCTGGTGGCTGAAAACTTAGGTGAGGTTGGTCTGGTGGCTGAAGGCTCGGGTAAGGCTGGTCTGGTGGGTGAAGACTTGGATGAGGTGGTTTCAACAACTGAGGAGGTGGTTGAATATGGTCTGCTGGCTGAAGGCCCGGGTAGGGTTGGTCTGGCAGCTGAAGGCTTGGGTGATTCCGGTCCAACTGTTGAAGGCTTTGGTGATGCTGGTTTGGTGGCTGAAGGCTTGGTTGAGGCTGATCTGGGGACAGGGGTTTGATTGGCTACATGATGACCGGAGCTTGGCAGAGGGGAATTTGGAGATAGGGAAGGATTATGAGAGAGTTGGAGAGAATCTGATGGCGATCAAGAACCGGGGGGAGAGAGATAGCGGGAAATGGAGAAAGAGAGAAACCCGGGAGGCGAGAGAGAATCGGAGGGCGAGAGAGAACCGGAGGTAGGGAGAGGGCAAAAAATGGAGAAAGAGAGAGATTGAGGGCGAGAGATAACTGGAGAGAGGGATAGAGCAAGAACCGCAGAAAGAGAGAGATTCAGAGGGCGAGAAATAACCGGAAAAAGGGAGAGAACTGTTGGGAGATAACGACTTGAATGGAGAGAGAGTAAGGGTTGGAGATAGCAGGCTGGACAGAGAGAGAGAGAGTTATATGAAGACAGAGCTGGAGGGAGAGAGAAAGCTGGACAGAGAGAGAGAGCTGGACGCAGAAAAAGAGTTTTCTGGGGAACCGAAAGGAGTTGTATTGCTGGAAATGGGTGGATTGCTGGAAATGGGTGGATTGTTGGAAATGGGTGGATTGCTGCAAATGGGTGGAATGGTGAAAACAGGTCGACTGGTGAAAAGGGGGGGAATGGTGAAAACGGGTGGAATGGTGAATGGAGGTGGAGTGCTGGAATGTGGGGTCTTGAGTGTGACAGAGCTGGCTAGGTTGGTGTAAGTGTCTTCTAGTTATGATTGAGAAGGGAAATAGTGGTGATATGTACAGTCGAACATCTCCAGGGATTGGACACACAGGATCAATCTCTCCAGTGACTTGGGTAATGGGATGTGAGTCATTTTATTTTCAAATAAGGGGCCAGTTCAGTGAGGAAATCCTCACGAATTGCCGCTTCAAATCGCAGCCCCTAAACCATCTAGGCGCGGAATCATGCTGGGTATTCTTCGACTGAGCGCTCCCCTTGAAAGGTCAGTTCCGCAGGTTGGGGAAACCCACGACGTCTTGAGTCTGGAGGTCTATTTCTGTCACGTGAAACCCTTTATGGGTTTCCAAAGATGAAAGGTAGGAGACATCACTGCAGGTTTCCATTAGGCAAGAGTCATTTATTAACAGAACTATTTACAACATTGGACACCAAAACACTAATAGGAAGTAGGAGAGAAGAGATGAGGTGAGGTGAGAAAAAGAGAAGGGAAGAGGGACGAAAGGGAAACAAACATCAAAGAGACCTTGACGCAGCATGGGGTAAGTCTCTTAATATAGTCTACATAATCAGACTAATTACTCCCATCTGCTCCCATTCCTATGGTCCTGATTTTTCGCTTAGGATACATTAAGTAAATTGATTACATTGATTACCTTACATTATATGTTTAATTTCAATTGTGATTACATTGATTATCTGATTACCTGATTACATTTAAGTATATATGTAATTGCCTATACATTCCCTACTCACCTGCCAAAGTTCAGTAAAGATTCTGACTGGAAGATTCCTTGTCATATTACCACCCAGGCTAATCCTGACAAGCTGCTAATCCAGAAGAGTTCAACAATATCACACTCTACCTGCAATCCACATGCAACCCCGATGGCAAATGCATGCATCCACAAATGGAAATGTTGTAATCTATAAATCAGCAGTGTTAAAATGCTACCAAGAGTAAAACAAATATTTTCTATGCATTTTTAAAAATATATTGTTTGTTTTTTCTGTGATTTAGGTGCACGTAGTGTGTAATTACATTTTCAGCATGTACGTATGGTAATTTGAATAACAATCATTCAGAACAGAGTCTAGCATTTGCTTTTGGTGTGTTTTTTGTAATAAAAATGTATAGGATTTTTACATAGAATTCTTTTTTATTGACCTACACTGTAATAACTTAAATCACCATATTCAATGTAAATAATTACTGAGTCACTTCCAGTAAAAAAATAATCTAAAAAATATTTGTCTGTATGGGGTTAAGAGTTTTAATGTATACCACCAAAAGCTTAAACATTACATTAAAATTTCTACTGAACTATATCAGAATAGTGACAGGAAAAGGATGAGCTTCTTGCATTATAAGAAAAGTACTATTAAACAAAAAACATAAAGCCAAATCCATAAAAAATATTGATATATTTTTAATTACAATGAAATTTATATACAAAATTGAACTATAAAAGTAAGCCTTGTATTTTAGAGTGTGTGGCCAATTTCAAGGTAACTTTACTAAATGGCTACTAAAAATGGATAATATTTATTGTTCAGTATCATTTGATTTTCAATCTTCCAAACTTGAAATCTTTCAATCTTCCAAACTTGAAAACCTTTAATCTACACCATGTATATGTTTAAATAAAATCACCTAAAGATTCCACCTCAATTTTTGAATTGGGTATAAATCAACACATTTCTCATTTCACATTACCACTGAAATCAACAGCTGGGTTATTATGATCCTTCCCTCTTATTGTAAGATATCCCTCAGGAATCTGCCCTTGGCCTCATGCTTTTCGATATTTATATGCTTTCTCTTGGGCTTTAACGGTGAAGATAATATTTACTATTGTTCTACACACCTCATACTCACTGAACTATTTCACTCATTCAATCATTTACTCCTCACTGGTCATTACATTCTTTACAATCATCTGGTACTTGTCCCAATTTTTTTCTTGTGGGTGGCAGATTTTTAGCATAAATGCTTTATGTTACTTTTCATAGTTGTTTTACATTATTTGAAATGCTGTCTCCCTTCAATAAGCCTTCACATAAACATAGGTGTCACGGCTGAAGCCGCGGGCGAAGGAAGGGAAATGAGGGAGGACGCGTCTCAGCGTTGATACAAGTTTATTTAGGATCTCAGGTTTGAGTCACAAAGCCAATGAGTGACTCGTGGGGGCTCGTGCTCCTCAAAACAAAAGGCGGTTTAGAAAAAGGGAAAGAAAGAGTCCTTCTGACGAGATCCTCAAGCACAGAAACTTAAACTAACGAACTGAGGAAAAACTGGATCCGGGTTTCAGCAAGCCGTTGGAGGAGCACGAGCCTAGGGGAAGACAGACAGAGACAGGAGTTAGACATCAGGTTATCACAAGGGAGCAAACAAAAAACAAACTCAAAGGACAGCGGGATCAGCTGGGTTTAAGTAGGGAGACAAACGAGGGACAGGTGCAGACACTAACGAGGGAACTAAGGGACCGAGGGAAAAGGG
>JBBMFX010048140.1:0-11312 GCA_037832545.1 Rhabdalestes septentrionalis
TTTGTATTTTGTATGTTTATATCTAAATTGTGGCTTGCAACTGCGACCACATGTTTCGGACTCGCAAATGCGTTTCCACACACCTATGTATGTACTGTTATATTGTCTTCTATTGTTCAGCATCCTTGAGCTTGGGAAAGGCGCTATACAAATTAAACTTATTATATTATTAGGACATTTCCTTCATGCACACTCTGATGCACTGTCCCATCTGTCGGTGTCCACAACATAAGAGCGCATTGATAAAGAATTAGTTGTTGTGAGCCAGTCCTAAGTGGTGCAGAGGGCCCTCTCTTCCATATGTAGAAAAGCAGGAAGTGCTGTGGCAGCAGTGGGAGGTGTTTTGGGTGGTAGGTGTGTCTGGAATGTGTCTTGGAACCTCCTGAATTGATTTGAGAGATTTGGATTTAAATCAGAATTAAATCAGATTAAATCCTGATACTCATCACACGGGAAGTTACCAGGAGTTTTTAGTCTGCAGTTTTTCCAGATTTAACATGTTTTACATGTTTTATATTTACATTGACATTTGCATTTACATTTACAACTGCTTAATATTTGCATTTACTGTTATACTTTATATTTGCACTTTAGATTTAGAATTACATTTACATAGATTTCACATATACATTCATAATTTTACATTTTACGTGTACATTTCTCCGTGAAGATTTGTGTCCTGACCTTGCGGTCGTGACTGTACTTGAAAAGAGTTGGAGGAAGGTGCCTTGATCCTTCCAGTTAGAAATGACTCAGCAGCTTGAGGCTCTGGAGGCAAAGTCCAGGAAAGAACCTGATCCTGGACGCCAGAGCAGAAGTGGGTTGGAGTTGCTTTGCCCTGGTTCAAGCTCAGCAGAACTGCCTTTCCCTCTCATGCCTGACGTGTTTTCAACCACCAAACACGTTTCCTCACTTCTGCATACCCTCAGTGATCTCCTGCAGCTCGTCCAGCCCGCTCCAGGGCTGAGCTTTAAAGAAAACATAGCTAATAATGAAACAAATGGGGTTCAGTCAGTTTAAAAAAACAATCGGGTCGGTCCTATCTTGTCCTGTCCTTGATGTCCTCGTTGTTGTTTTTGATCGTGGCTGCTGGCCAGATGTCCCCTCATTCATCAGCTTCTGTCTCCACTCCCAATCTGGCCTGTTGAAACTCTACACCCCCACCCACCCTTCGGTTAAATGGGTTATTTGGGTCACTAAATATAGGCCTGACCTCCCGTCCTGCTTCTGTGAATGTGTGTGTGTCTGGATAGATGATGGGAAATATATATGGCTGGTTATTTATAGATATGTAATATAGGTAAAGATATAAATATGTGCAGATATTTCATTAAATGTTGCCCTATCAGTGGCTCTGCAGTGTTCAGATTTTTTGTTATCGAATCATACATCATCTAAATCACCCCCTCCCACACACACTTGTGTATTTTTAACAGCCTGGTGAGTTTAAGAGGCCTGCTTACAGGTTTCCTTATTTATCTTTTATAGTATTTTATTACCGAATGGTTTGTTTACCACTCTATTAAAAAATGACTGATTGCTATGATACAGGTCTTGATACTATGTAAAATCCTGACCTCTCATTTCTTCATAGTCTTTGGACGATTGAGTAGATTCTTTTGAAGAAACAGGAACAACTGTTTTACTGTGACAGGCTTAAAAGTGCCTACAGATAAAGGAGTTCCAACCACTCAGCCCCACCAGTATTCTGATCAATGCCTGATCATCTGGAATTTCCATTTATTTCTTCACTAGTTCAAGACTTAAGTTAGATAAATTACATGAAATTAAATTAGTTTTTATGCTTGAATGATTAATATATAGCTCACATTCTTCTGAAACTGGTCAGGTTCATGCACTGGACTGAAAATGAGTGTCTTTGAATGTCTTTCATCAAGGAGTCAGCATGATTGACCTGTGTCCTGAGCGCATGTTAAAAAGCGGTACAGGTAGTGGAGGAGGCCTTGGAGCAAATGGGTCCCTGGAACCTCAAAACAGGACGTCAGACACGTGTTCACTCTTCTCCTGAATCTGAACACAATATTACTACAATAACACACACAATATTACTGTAGCACACAGTTACGCAATATTACATTAACATACTGTTACTCAATATTACAGAAACAAACTGTTGCATAATATTACAGTAGCACTGTACTATATATAACATTAACACACTGTTACACAATATTAGAGTAGTACTGTTACTCAATATTATATTAACACACTGTTACACAACATTAAAAAAACACTGTGGTACATAGTTTTACAGTTACACAATATTACAGTAACACACTGTTGCACAATATCACTGTAACACCTTGTTACACAATATTACAGAAGCACACTGTTAGTTTTTCAGTAACACAGCATTTCTGGCCACTGCTGTGGTCACATGTTCTTCACCACAAGTGTATGGAGAACAGTGAGAACTGCATAAAGATGTCTGTTACAGTAGGTCTGACTGTGTGAGAGTAAGTCTGTCTGGTTCTTTCCGGATTGGACAGACAGGTCATTGTTCTGTGGATCTGTTATCAGGTGTCAGGTTACGAACAGTTCTTCAGCTGAAAACATAAAGACCCTCTGTTTTCTCTGCAGGTAAAAACTCACCTCCAGGCACAGACAGTTGCGGCCATCGCTGTGGGACACCAGCACAACCACCAGGTCAGAAAAAGCTTCAATCTCTTCAACACATACACAACAGTTAATCTGTCTACCAGCTAAGAAAACATTCAAAACCATGTAATAAACAAGCTAATAAACCACACTCTAAACCATCTAATAAACCAGCTAATAAACCACTGGAAAAACTGTCTAATAAATCATCTAATGAACTAGCTACTAAATCCTCCAATCAATCAGAAAATAACCCAGAAAATAAACTAGCTAACATTATGTCTAATCAACTGCATTATTATTCGAAATCTGAAGTTTTAATTAACATCCAGAATAAAGTTCAACTAGAATTAATATCCAGAACAAAGTTCTAATAATATTAATATCCAGATAAAATGAACATCCTGAATTAAGTTGTACTAAAACTAACAAAGTTATTGTAACATGAATATTCAGGACATTGAGAGCACCCAGAACATCAGTTGTAATGTGATGAATAGAACATTACCGTACATTATGTTTTATGGTATAACTTCTTTCTAATCTATATACAAGCAGACCGAACTCAGTATTTAAATGTGTGCTGGATTCATTATTGCTGAATCAACAAAGAAACCATTTTCCAAATGTTCCAGACATAATGAATATAATCAGCATTATCATTACTTTATCATTTTCACCTGAACTTAAATCAGATGTGGCGCAGTCCTGTGTGTGTGTACTTATGTACGTGTGTGTTTCCACATCAGCCTGACACACCTCCTGCAGATCAGCAGCTGTAGCCAATCAGGAGTCAGCAAATAGAGGTGTGACACATTCACCAGATGACAATCATAGGACCTTTGGACTGGCACACCCCCACTAAGGGCGGTTATGTAATGACTACCCTGGGGAAAGAGGCTCAGGATCTTCCTGGACTTTGACGCGTCATTATGGAGACCAATATTCTGGTCAGAATCGGCTTTAAAGCCCAAACCGAATAAAACTACTTCTTATAAACCCCTAAATCAGAGACTCGAAGAGGCTGAAAAAGTCACTGGCCTGCACTTTCAAATCATTTCTATCAGAATAACAATGACAGGCTCCTATTTCCAGCCATGTATTTGTATTCATTGTATCCATTTTATTCCTGTCAAAGTGTCTTATCAGACTACATGAAAGCTTTTTCCACATTCATCCAGAATATATATCAGCATTTCACCCAAACAATATCTGTAACTGGCAAGAACTAAACTTGCACCCGAGCCATAACTGAGCAGCATCAAACCCATACCTGAGCTGTACCTGAGCTGTACCCGAACAGTGCCCACAAGTATCCGACCCACAACTGAGCCATACCTGACAAATTAACCAATCTGTACCCAATCTGTGAGGTTTTTTAAAGGGAAACACCCCAAACAAAGCAACACTGGGATCTGGTTGAATTATATTATCACAGATATGGAAGAATGTGAAAGATATTTTCCCCAAAAAAAAATTTGTATCCAATGGCACAACTAAAACCAGTTTTACCTTGTATGGCTAACTTTGATCTAGACCATTTCTGAAGAAGAACTGTTTATAGTTCCTAAGTTCACGCAAATCTTTTCATCCTCAAACCACATTCAGTCTTTCATGAAGGTGGATCAGGCTTTAGCTCACAGGATGACTTGCTGTCTTCTGAACAATGATGTGAACGTCAGCACCATTTAAGACAACACCAGGGCTGCTGTTCACAAAAAGTTCCATGTTTTCCAGGGAGTTACTCACCGTGATTTTTTTTTCTTATTCAGGGTATTTCCAGTGCCTTTGCTACCATCTACAGGCGCGAGGGGCTGGTGGGTCTGTGGAGGGGTGTGAACGGGGCGGTGCCAAGAGTCATGGTGGGCTCCGCAGCTCAGCTGGCCACTTTCAGCTCCGCCAAAGACTGGGTGAAGCACGTTCAGGTGGGAAACAAGTGGAACAGATTCAGAGTTAGAATTTGTTCTTCAGCATGGCATAAACCATTATCCTAACATTACCATATCCTTTCCCCCAACCCTCCTATCCCTCAGTGGTTCAGTCCTGACAGCTGGCTGATCGCTCTGACTGCTGCCATGGTTAGCGGCGTTGCTGTGGCCGTCACCATGACACCGTTTGATGTGATCAGCACAAGACTTTACAACCAGCCTGTGGATGAGCTGAAAAGGGTAAAGCACAATTCCATACACACACACACACACACACACACTGTGAAACAGAAAACTGCACAAAGTTTATTTCATAGTTTTTTTGCTCTCTCTTCTGCTGTTTATTACTATGTTTTAATTAGGGCTGAGTATTTAACATGTTAATTAGATTAATTAATCGCAGAAAAAAATAATGCGTTAATATCACGCTGTTCCCATGATGTCTTGTGAATGTTTTTTGCCGATTCTGACTCTGAAGGGGAATATTTGCCTTTTGGAAAAGACGCTCGTACGTCTCCTGGTTCCACTTTGGAGCGAAGCAGCACGGCCATGCAAGGAGAGAGTGAACACGAAGCAAAAACACACGTTTATTTCAACACTTTGTACATCAGAAAAGTGTGTGCCAGTGGTGAACGTGGGTGCAGTGTCTGTAGGAGAGCTGTTGGTCGAGCTAGAGGCAGCAGGAGAGAAGGGACATTGGGCTAGAAGTAGCTGCATTAGCTTTTTCCATCCAGACCTCCAGAGGGGCCGAGTCTCGGCGCTGTGGCCGGAATGTTTGTGAGAGAGCTGGGAGACGTAGTTTATCAAAACTTACAACTGTCAAACACCGTAACCTAATTCATAGGTTTGGTTCAGTCAGTGATAAAATGTCATGAACATTGTAGCCTAAGTTATAGGCTTGTATTCAAAAGTAAATGGTAAAAACTGCTTTTTGTAACGTCTGTATGTGTGTGCGATTAAATGCGATTAAATAGTCTCTACTCGTCTCTTCTCTGCCCTGCTCATCTCTTCTATTCTCTTCTATTGTATTGTCTTCTCTTCTATTCTCTTCTATTGTATTCTCTTCTATTCTATTCTCTCTCACATTTAATTTCTGTTTCTTTCCTCTCCTTAACTCTCCTTGTCTTTTTTTTTCTTCCATTGCCCCCCCCTTTCTTGTGCAGGGTCGTCTGTATGCAGGTTTTCTGGACTGTGTGGTGAAGGTGTGTGGTACTGAAGGAGTGTTGGGTCTGTATAAAGGAATGGGTCCTGTGTTTGTGCGGTTGGCACCCCATACAGTTCTCAGCATGCTGCTGTGGGACGTGATGCGTCAGGAGGCTCTGAGGCACTACGGTGTGTGAGGGTACTGACTGCCTTGTTTTCCAGAACTTCCTTCAGAAAACCTCACGATAAATCTCCACCAAGATCTGCCTCGATGAACCATTCTGCAGAAAGTGATTGTTAAAAAGTTCTAGAATTCTCACTCCAGTGTGACCATTTTTGAGAACTCTAGAATGTGTAGAGCAGATTCCAGTTCTAGAATTATTATACTGTATGTTATAATTCTAGAAATATAGAATTCTAGAACTCCATCTGGATTTCTCTGGCCTTGGAAGTCCAAATAACCTGAATTTTACGTTAATCGCACACATTTTTGTTCTACGAGGGCAAAAGGACAAACTGCATGAGCTTTAACGGTGTGAGGAGATTCTGATTTGTGTATTACTGCTTTATGTGTTTATTTGTTGGTTTTTTTACTAACTTAAATAAATTCTCCAGTAAATAAACAGGACCGTCTCAGCCGAGGGACAGCAATAGCCGGATTAACCACTTGAAGCACAGCAGACCTCAGAACAGTTAATGAAGAACTGTACTATGTTTAAAATGCCTAATTTTTAACACAGAGAGCATTTATAACTGCCTTAACGAAGTGTAGTTTTATAAGTTACTACTAAGGATAACTTGCTTGTAATTTTAACTCATCAGCCTGATTTAAAACTGTTTATTAAAAAAACTTTCAAAATGTATTTGGCATGAGTGTCTTCATTTAGCTCCTAAGATTATTGCAGAGTACTGTAGATGTGCAAATGCACCCCTGAGGACCCTAAGAGGGCTGTGTGAAGAGATGGGTATTAAAGAACACTTCTGAGAACTTCGATGATCTTCCTCATGTTTCCTCTGCTGGTGGTGGTGTTGCTCGACTGTGTGCTAGAAGGTAGGCCAGGCTTTGCACACGTTTATCTAGTGGAGTTCAGCAATAAAACCTGCAGGCCTAGATTAACTTCCAGAAGGGTCCAGCCTATGTCTACTCAATGTAACAGACAGTTTTATCATCAGTATGAGATTCTGACCATTTTCTCTCATTTCTTAACATCACCTCCTCTTAAAGCCTTCAACTAGTATCAGCCGGACCCCAATTTAAGATATAAAAGTGGTCTTTCTTTTCTCTAAGTACTCTCATCTTTATTTATGTCAGATAGTCAGATCTGGGGAAAAAAGGAAAGAGAATTTGTGGCTCACAGACACATCTGCCATTTGTGAGAGTTTGATACCATAGTAATATTCAGTAATGCTACATTTCCTTACATTTATGTCAATTGAGCTCAACCATGATCCTAACAATGTCCCGAAGAACCAGCAGTCCATGGATCCTGAAATGTGGTTGGCCCCCTGAAATAATTTGGAGGCCTTCATTCTTAACCACATGTCTGTGTCCATGGACCTCGAGTTCTTTGGGAAGTTGTTAGGATCACAATCGAGCCCAACTGGCTTAAATTTAAAGCAACGGTCGTTTGTTTTGCTCCCGGGTTTCCACTAAAGGCAGCCTATCGCAGTTTGTTTTGCCATCCATTACAATTGGTGTCTGTGGGCAGTGATCCGGTGGGAACGTGAAGTCAGCACATTCCTTCTATATCCTTGCTTACATACAGTATTGTGCAAAAGTCTTAGGTGCCTATGCAAATTATTATCATGCAAATTATTTATTTAAAGCCATTGTTCTCAGTGTGTGAAAGTGTCTTCTGCCACCAAAGTTAACATTAGAATAAATGCAAGCAAACCATAAAGCAGTAAAAGTCTCAAGATTTGTTATATTTGTATACAAATATTGTGTGAGCTGGTGAGGAGAACATAGGTTCGGTTCCAGATTCCTCCTCAGTTCCTCCAACTGTTGTTTGGATTTGTGAAATTCCATCAGGTGCTCTTGATTTAATTTAATGAAGGACTGATTGAATCAAATGAGGTTTCTAATACAAACTCCTTCCCTTCTCCTTCTGACCCAAAGTCAGTTTTTTCTGGGGTGTTCCCTGCCCTGCCCTTCCTCCAAACTGGGGCGCCGTGGAGGAAACTGGTCTGTTTCTGACTGCAGCGCTGAGTTCCTCTGCAGGCATGTCAGTCTCACAATTCACACAAACACATGCTTCAGTTTTTCCACACATACACACTCAGTGGCCGACCGGCCTGCAGAGTGTGTGTATCCCTCTCTGTCCTGCAGGCGTCTCCGCTGCCCAGCCCTTGACATGACCCTAACACTCAGGGCTGTGACCTACCTGACTGTGCCAGAGAGTGTGAGGACCTGTTTCCCTCTCCTGCTCTGCCGCACACTGACTGTGAGGCTACTAACAGAGTCTCCCAATCACATCATTTCAGAATCACAAAAGCCAAAAAGAAGATTGCACTGCTCAAAACATTCTTTGTCTGATCAGAAATAACCTATCCCAATCATGCATGTTTGTGGTGGTGGGAGGAAACCCACGCGGTCACGGAGAGAACATGCAAACTCCACACAGAAAGACCCTTCACCCTATCCAGGAGTTAAGCCTAAAAATAATTAAGACAGAAGTTCTTCTGCTGTTCTCATCGGCTTCTCAGTTTTCTTCTCTTTCCCAACCTTATGGATCTTAAAACGTTGGTAGTGGAGATGTACAGATTGATTTAAAAGAAAAACAGTTTTATTTGGATCTTCTGAAGCTCTGAGACAAAGTTCAGTGCTGTGACAGAATAGAAATTAAATTTTAAGATCATTTTATGATCGGGCTGAGATTAGAAGATGCCTTTTTCTCAGGAGCTGAATTTAAGAAGTGGCAGAAAAGGATCAAAATTTCATATTGATGAGTTCAGTTCTGTTTAGGAGAAATAGGCTGGACAGAGAAGAGTCTTAAGCTGGCTTTGCCTTTAATCTGGGGGTTCTTTGATCGTCTGTAACCTGTTCCAAGATCACCCGTGGATTGTGAAAAACCACGAATGTGTCGTTTGGTAAATAAATTATTTATTATAGTGTAAACCCTAAATAAAAAAATTGTTAAACTAATTGTAAAGGCAATCCTTTATTCATACTGTACAGTTTACACTGAACTCTACACTGAAGTGCTAGTATGTAAAATACTGATACTGTACTTTAAAAGACTGTCCTGTAATTAATGTATGTGCATTTTCTTTGGTATGTTCTGTCATTTTCTTTGGTATAAGCAGATAAATGCAAACAACTGAACCATGACCTCGAGGACACTGCGTATATGTACACATTACTGTCCCTAATGTCCCTAATTTTGCTTCCCAATATCCAGACTTTCTTGTATTTTAATCTGGTCCTGAGGAACAGTTTTCCAGGCTTCTTGGAAAACTTTAAAATACTCCAATCCCTGAACATGACTAGTCTCGGAGGAATGTTTTTTGTTCGTTAACACATACAATGACCTGCACATGAATCATTCAAGCAGAACAAAGCACATCCAACTTAAGTCCTGAACTTGTGGGGAAACAGGTGTAGATAATTCCAGATGATCAGGCGGTGATCAGTATACTGGTGGGGCTGAATGCTGAGTGGTTTGAACTCCTTTATCTACATCACGTTGCATGTAAAACCACATTTTGTAAATAATTTATTGATCGTCATCAATAAAGTTACATGATATGGCCAGAATTTTAATATTCAATTTTTACTGCTACATATTGCAACTGTGATTGAATACATTAAAGGACCCAAAATTATAACTTTTCTGAATTTAAAAAGGCTTAAATATGGAAACATTGTTTCCAAGGGTACTTTAACTCCCCAAACTGTCCAGATATGGAAAATAGGCTACATAACAGCCTGTTTTTAAATCATAGTTTTTATGAAAAAAACAACATATTTAAATATATCTCCTTATTATGGTTATTGTAGTTTAGCAATGCCCATTCATGCACTGATTCATGATTGACTTTTGTTTTGGTTTATATGAAGACCTCGATTCATCAGAACACCCACTAACTCACCTGGAGCTGTGATTGGTTAGACGGTCAGAAACACTGTGATTGGTTAGAGGCCAATTTGCATTGTATAGTCTGGTGCAGTATTGTTGAGCTAGAACTGTGACTTTGTGGCCTCATTCAGAACTCTTTATAAGGCTGGTCTTGGCTCTTATTCCTGTTTATTTTCCAGATGGAGGAGGTGAAAACTGTGAAATCTTCATAAAGTCACAGTGAGATCAGCTGAACTGAGGAGTCCAGCCATGCTGGGTTTTTGATTTTCAATTAGAAGCCTTAATTTGCTTATAAATGTTGTTATTAATAGACCTGCATGATATGGGTACTGATATGATATAAGTATTGTTATTTTACTGCTATATATTGCAAAACCTTTTAGTATATTAAGAGGCCTGGAATGTTCTGGAATTAAACAGTCTTCAAATCTGGAAGTAGTGTTTCTAAAGAGCTCACACATAAATATTGTCATTCAGCCTACATCACTCTGCCCATTCATGCTGAAGTTCTAAGACGTGCTTTAGCCTGGTGTTGCCTTTTGAATGAGCTACAATACAGTTTATCTACATATATTAGTCTTAAAGTTGCAGTAATAAAAAACACCTGTTTAATTCTAAGAGGTATAAAATGATCGTGCAGGAATTAATTGACAATTTTTGACATGTGAAAACAGACAAATGATTAAAAAATATATAAAATGCAAATAAAAATGTATGTGCTGGTTGTGGATAAATCTTTAAATGAAAGGTCACTGACTGGAGAGCCATAATGTGAGGGGGTTTCAATCAGTTCTAGATACATCGCTGACCGCACTGACTGAAACTGATACACACAAGCTCTAATCTAGATCAGGAATGTTCTTAAATTACTACTACTACTACTACTACTACTACTACTACTACTACTAATAATAATAATAATAATAATAATAAAAATAATAGTAATCTTACTTTATGTATCATGTTTTATACATCTAAATGCATCTCCTGTGCTTCATAAAGAGTGTAAATTCAACATCAATTGTACTAATGTAAAAATACATTTCAAACTGAATAAAAAACATTTGCTAAGATAAGGAGCCTGTTTTACAGGTTATACCACATTACATTTACCATGGATACAGTGAGCTGTAATTAATGTAGATACAGCCCACATAGCTGTGTGACAGTCATGATGATTGAACACTGACTTAAGGGCACTACTTTAACAGCCAGTCTGTGTGTGACCTGTAGTGGGAGATAAAGAGAGTATTCCACACAAACTAATGTACAACATTACTAACCAAACACTGTTCCCCACACACTAATGTACAACAATACTGACCAAACACTGTTCCACACACACTAATGTACAATATTACTGACCAAACACTGTTCCACACAAACTAATGTACATTACTGACCAAACACTGTTCCACACAAACTACTGTACAATATTACTAACCAAACACTGTTCCCCACACACAAATGTACAACAATACTGACCAAACACTGTTCCACACACACTAATGTACAATATTACTGACCAAACACTGTTCCACAC
>JBBMFX010048158.1:0-11311 GCA_037832545.1 Rhabdalestes septentrionalis
GTGTGTGTGTGTGTGTGTGTGTGTGTGTGTGTGTGTGTGTGTGTGTGTGTGTGTGTGTGTGTGTGTGTGTGTTTCCGCTGTACTGGACATGTTAGCCCTGTTGGTTCTCGTTGTTGATGATGCTACACAGTGTTTATCGGTTGTCTTCCATCATCCATTTGAACACAGGACTGTGCTGAGCTGTCTCCAGCAACTCACACACACACAAACACACACACCCACACACCACTTTAATCATCTATAGAACAGAATTGTAAGTTCACTGTATCAAAATACCCACAAAAACTGAGCAGAATGTACAAAAATAAGTTACTCTTTTGAGATTTTAGGGTCATTCTCATGAGGCGTGTCCGACTGCTGTGAACATTTGCAAAGGGTGTTGCTATGGTAGCACGAAAACACGACCAAAATCACATTCCTGTTTTTATTTACTTTTTTTTGCCCTGAAATGCTGCAAAAAATGAACCTCCAACATAAAAATCCTGAGGCTTTCATTTCAAATTCATTCACATATGGACAGGCACTGGGTGAAAGAACTTTATTGCCTCCAGTCACTGAGTGTAGTGGTTTCAAAGTGTCACTGCTTAATGTGATACAGCCGGACGAAATGCACATTGAGTGTTGACACAGGGTATGAAACAAAAAAAGAAAACCTGAGCATGCATAATTATTCAACCCCATTTTTCATTGCCAAACTGTTCCAGCTCCTTCAAGTTGAATGGACGCCGCTTGTGTACAGCAAATCTTTAAATTATCCAAGCAATTCTCAACTGGATTGAGGTCTTGACTTTGACTGGGCGATTCCAGGACATATAGCTGTTTCTCTTTAAAGCACTGGAGTGTTGCTTTAGCAGTGTGTTTAGGGTCATTGTCCTTCTGGAGGGTGAAACTCCGTCCCAGTCTCAAATCTCTGGAAGACTCAAACAGATTTCCCACAAGAATTTCTCATTATTTTGCACCATCCATCTTTCCTTCAGTTTCAAACGGTCTGCCTTATTTTCTTGGCCGCTCTTCCGTGAAGCCCAGCTGTGTGCAGTGTGGGGCTGATAGTGCTGTGGACAGATGCTCCCATCTCTGCAGTAGAGCTGCATGGCTCCTTCAGGATCCTGTTTAGCCTCTTGGTTGCTGCTCTGATTAATGCCCTCCTTTCCTGTTGTATGAGTATTGTTGGAAGACTCTCTCTTGGCAATTTTGTTTGGTGCCATAATCTTGACATTCTCTAATAATGGATTTAATGGCACTCCTTGGAGGTTTGTGGGTTGTTGGGTTTTTTTTTAATGCAACCCTGATCTGTACTTCTCACAACTTTGCCTCTGACCTTTGTGGAGAGTTCCTTGGTCTTCATACTGTCACTTGCTTGATGGTAGACCTTACTTAGTGGTGTTGACTTTGACGGCTGTCAGAACAAGTGTACACTGCTCACAATACATTAGGGATATTGTTATTTACATGAGTGCTTTTCTCTGAATTTTTATGAAATAAGTAAATGTTCCCTTTGATCTTACTAATAATGTATGAGAAGAAACACCATTTCCAATATTTATTACTCCAAAATTTAAACAATAACAGGGATAGCCCCAAATAACAAAAATTGACAATGTCAGTAGCGGGTGTTTCCACCATTTGCTGCATAGACAGCTTGACGGCGACGTCCCATGCTCCTCACTAGCCTCATGCAATGCATTCCACTCTTCCACAAGTGCTACACACAGTTCTGCCAGGTCACGGGGGGGTGGGATATGATCATTCAGTCTCTGCTTCAACTGGTCCCAGACCTGCTCTGTGGGGTTCAGGTCAGGACATTGATGGCCATACCGTATGAGGCACTCCAACTTCCTAAAGTTGAGCTCTCACAATTTTGCCACGATGCGGTGGAGCATAATTATCCATGAACAGAAATTTGGTGGTGTGCTGGTGGAATTGGGGGATGATGATGGGTACTATGATGTCTCTGAAGTAAGAGCGTGCAGTGAATGAGCCATGTACAATAACAAAATCTGTTTTGCGCTGACTGGTGATGCCTGCCCAGACTGTTGCACCTCCTCCACCAAAGAAACCCTGGGGACCATGTTGACTTCAGCGTATCACTCACCTCTCCTTCTCCAGCAACGCTGACACATTTCTGTGCAAGGTGACCTGACAGTCATCAGTGAACAGGAAGGTAGACCACTGCTGCATTGTCCAGGTCACATTGTCTTGTGCCCACTGCAAACGTTCACGGCGGTGTCTTGGTGTTAGTGGAGTCTCCTGCAATGGTGGCCTGGCATTCAAGCGGTTGCGAATGGCTTGTCTGGAAACCCTAGTACCCCTCGCATCTCGTAAACGGGCCTGCAGCTGTGTGGCAGTTGCATAACGATGTCTGAGTGCATAGGTCCTTAGATACTGGTCATCGGTGCGGTCTGTCACTCATGCGGCTCCACTCCTGTGTCTGTCATGAGCTCTTGATGCAAGTCTGCTGATGACACTTTGAGACTAGGGGTGGAGCCGAACACTAATACGGTATTCGGACAAATACTTAATCACACATCATTTGATTTGACCCTTAAATTGCTCACAGGTGGATTTTAATTAACTAATAAGGTGGCTTTGAAGGTAGGGGTTGGGTATTCAAAGGAATGTTTTGGTAGGATTTAAAACAAGTTTTCTACTTAATGTGTAGTTAAAATTAATATGTAGTTTGTTTTCAATTTCAATAAATTAAAATCAAATTGAAAAGCCATTTGAATTCCAGGTTGTTAGGTAACAAAATAAAGAGAAAGTTAAGGGAATTTTTCCAAGGAACTGTATATATGTGAAGCCCTTACACACGTTTTTTAGATCAAACCACTTTTATTGTATTTTTTATTTAATCTTATAGGCTCTTTACATTGTGAGAACATTTTCTAATAAACGAACCAATAGAAAGTTGCCAAATGTACAAAAAGTCTTTTTTTTTAATTAATTTTCATTTTCAACTGAAGGTTTATTCTTTGGAAAAACGGAGGTTTTGTTCAGACGGCGAGTCCAAAAATAGATTCACCTTTTGTCCAAAAATAGTCTCTCTCTTTCTTTGTCTCTCTCACACAAACACTTCATTTCTCTCCTTCCTGTCTCTCTATCACTTCTTCTCTCTCTCACACACATTCTTTATCTGTTTCCTTCCTGTCTCTCTCTATCTCTTCGTCTCTCTCTCACTGTCTCTCTCTGAGTGATGAGTTGTGCGCTATCGTTTCTTGTCTCCACAGGAGAAGGAGGAGGAGGTGGAGGAGTGAAGAGTACAGGATACAGCTGCACCCCACCAAAAGACGGGTAAATTCACCACATGTCCCTCCAGCTTCACGCAGCATAAAGACTGCATAACAAATCTATAATTAGAACTGTGCTGTATAAAGAACCCCATTATCACCACATAAAAAACACAGGTCTCCATTTACCGACCCTCCTTCAGGAGACCACAGGACACACTAATATAAAATCACTACTAACTATAATCAAATTATTCATATTTAATGTTTTAGTGAACTGTGAACTTCAAAGTTAATGTGCACTGTGAATGGTCACTGTTTCCAATCGGGTTCTGTACCTCCTGCTGTGCAGATCTCACATCGAGAACAGCTTTTGAATGAACTGATTAGTGTGATCAGGTGTGTTTGGTGTTGAAAAAATGCTAAAATTTGGCAGAAGCAGTTTGGGAGCCACTGGTCTGAGGAAGTTTCTAGAGCATCCCTAGTTTCTAGGTGCTATTTCACATTTTTTTAAATAAGAAAACTCTTCTATGGCTGGTTCTGCAGCAAGAACGCCTCTGGAGTCTGTGATCATAAATCAGAGACTGTGGAAAATGGCTGCTCTTGACATTCCTGTCAGGTTTCAGATAACAAAGCTGATACTGAAAAATGACAGAATGTGCTGTTAACAGTAACTCAGGTGCCCTTCCGTCACTACTTGATAGTGAAGTCCCTGCAGTCCGGCTTGGCGCAGCATTTGTTTGCAGATGCTGCTGACATTTTCCTTGGTGACGAACATAACCTCGTCTCTCTCTCCCCTCCCGTAGCAGCTCGGCACATACGAGCAGGCAGCGGTGTATGACAGGATGAAAAAGGGGACAAAGCACCAGAGAAAGAATAGCCCAGTGTATGTCAACATGCAGACTGTACGCGAGTACAAGAAGAGACAGAGGTGACGTCTCCCAGACGCAGCTCTTTAGAAACCTTTTGATTGACGCCTCTGCTGCTGGTGCCGTCAGACGGGTCGGCATGGAAACGCACAACTGGGGCGTCCGCGAGGGAACCTGCTGATACTGACCTCATATAACACTTACTAACAACATCATTGTCATCATCATCACTACTGCTTGACCAGTGCTGGACTGAAAGTCGGGTGCTTCCCTTTTCTGAGAAGATTTTTTTTTCTCTTCCATGCTCCGCCCACAAATGCGCAACCATTGCTTGGCTTAAAAAGCTTTTATAATACTAAACTATCAGGAAAAAGAACTTCTTGTACCCCACTGTAAAACAAAGACAGTCTTTAAGGTGGACTGGTGAAGTTTTAAAGGTGAACTACAGGCATCTTTATCTTTTCATTACTAAAGTCTTTTAAATAAGAAGGTAAAACAGTTCAGTTCAGCCTCAAAAATTCGAAATAAAAGGTACTGAAAATGAAACCTCGAGTGTCTGTTCCCATAGTATTTACATATAGATCTCAGAGTAAACAGGAGCAAATTTTATACAACCATTACACAGCACTGTGGAACTTGTAGGCAGCCAGCAGTTTACAAGGTTTACACATGCAGTCGCTGTGTGAAGTGACAAGAAGACACAAGTCATTGAGTGCGATTCAAGTGCAATTAAACATATATATAATGTATATCATGTTTTATAACATTACTTTTTGTATGAAAAAGCTGGCAGCCTAATCAGACATGGACAATTCATTCAAATTTCATTGGGTTGAGTGGGATTTTTTTTACCAGCATTCTGTAAAGCTTAGCCAAGCCTGGGAACTACAAAGGATCGTGTCTGTGAGCGGAGTCTGTAGGAGTGTCTGCATGAAGTGTCTGGAATGAACGAGTGGGTTCAGCATCGCTGTTTGTTTAAAGCTGCTGTTGGTTTTTGTAAACAGACCTGGAGAAACGCGGACTGAAACAGGACGAGATGAGAGGACAGATCAGTGTGCAGCATCACTGGGAGAAGATAAACGGCGGTAACGTTTTTCTTTAGGGTGTCAGGCCGCGAGAACAGCTTTAGTGACTTTAAATTATAACTGTACAGTGGATTATTTAGTGAGAAAATGCTACGGTACAAGATGGACGAGCTTTGACACATTTGGAAATAAAAGTCTTTTGTTACCTCTAAGCAGTTCTTTGTAATTTATCTGTCTTTTGTTCAATACAAGATCTGTTAAAATGATCCCTTAATACAAATTAGCCCCTTAGAACTAAACAGGCTGTTTTTTAAAGAGGCACGGGGCAGCCAATCACACTAGAGCTCATTTGCATACTCCTATCTTTCAAATCTGCAAGTATTGAACTCTACAGCTTTGCCTTAGTTTTTGACAACTGCAATATTTTATTCCAAATAAAAATATTGTTCTTTAAACCATAATTTTAAAGGAAATGACAAAACATCAAAATAAGAGGAGTGATGCAGTGTTTACAGAACTTGATTAATACAAAGAAAGCAAATCGCTTAAACAAAATGGCAATAATTACCTTTGATGAACTAGTGTTTACACATCCAACTAGTCATATTGCGAGTTGATTACAGCAGTTAATCACAGCAGTGTTTTTATACTTTTCCTCATTAAGTAAGATATGATTCAGGTGATCACTTATCAGTAACTCATAAAGCAGAATGAGGTGCTTGTGTAGGAATTTAACAGATACGGGCATGTAATGGTTGAGTAAAAAATAAACTACAGTTGGTTCTTATTTTTCGGGAGCTTTATATCAGTATAAAAGTATAAAACTCTACAGCCTGTTTTATTCTAAGGGTTTGGAAATGGTCATATAAATATTAATCATATTTTTGATACCTAAAAGCCACACAAACAAGTAAAAAATATAAAAAATCAGGGGCCCTTTAGGTGATCTGGATTCGTTGAATATGGGTTCTTTCGCCATTTAGCAAATGTGACAAAAACCTCAAGCAATACGGAAACCTTACTGTATATAATGTACATTAATTTTATTGTTGTTTCTGTAAAAGCTGATGTATGTACACAGGACAGGACCTCACTCTGGTGTGGACAAGAGGAAACTAAATCAAACAAACAAAAACTACAGTCTTTTCACAGATATACAACTAAAATCAGTGTAGAAACCAAAAAAGACATTTTACAACAAACAGCATCCAGACACTCAGGTTTGGGACAGTTTATGGCCTCCTAGATTTGCAGAAAAATCTATTTAAACAGAGTTGGGACAAAACCGGTCTTTCAAAATGAGGCACATCTTTTCACACACGGTTCAAACATAGACAGAAACTTCCTGTTCCATTCTGGGGTGGAAGAACATGAGGCGGAGAAAAGAGAACATTCATCACAGAAAGAAACATCATTTAAACCGTTCTTGCTTTGCCCAGTTCTGAAGCTCAGGGACCGCCAGCACGACTTTTTAACCCTTTAATCTGTACAACAGGTCGAGTTCTGAATGGCTAAATCAGAAGTAAGTGGTCAGATATTCATTTCTTGTTGGTGTTGTGCACCAGTTTCTGTTTAAAAATCTGCAGAAAGGAAGGAAACCTTCTAATCCAATCACTTTCTCAGTCTACCATTCAAAGATTTGGAATCAATCATTTAATACAGTCTTGAATAATCCTGTCATTTCATACAAAATAATATGATGCACATTGTAAACTTAAAAATTAAAAAGGAGATTGAATTTGTATTATCTAATATAGTTTAAGTTATTCGATGATAAATAAATGACCTATCAGCATTTATTTATGGTATTTTGTTGTTAAGTTATAAGAGATTTTGATCACCATTCAGTCTTTTCATGTTATTTTTGACGTTGTGCAGCAGGGACTTCTGGTCCTAGAAGTCCACCTCACTGCAGACCTGAACTTCCCAGGGTGGTGGCCCTTCAAGACGAGGAACCCCTGGTCTCCAGCTTTTCTCAGCAGAATGGCTTCAGAGATCTAATTATTTTCTGGGAACTAAATTTCTTTTACAGAGTAAAATCATGTTTGTTTTTAGTAGGGATGTCCCAATCAGGGTTTCTTGCCCTTGAGTCCGAGCCATTTGATTTTGAGTATCTGCCAATACAGAGTCCCGATCCGATACTTATCTATACTATAGGCTACTAAGGCAAATGGCAAGTCCCTCATTGCGATCATTTGTGCTATCTTGGCTGTGATGTCCTGCGCCTTTGTGCCGTCACGATCAGAGGCATTTTTTCTCTCCTCTTCAAACTCTCCTGCAGCGTGAGCTGACTCTCTACGCACTCCTCCAATCACACAACGCAGACAATGATCCCCAATTCACTTCAATAATCACCCACAGGTGTACTCGTGATCAGAGACACAGCAAGCTGCAGCACACTGGGCACCTGCCGCCTGCCACGCCCCCTAATCACCACTCAAACAGTCGAGTCCAGGTAGAGTCTCTAGTTCTCTGGCGAGTGACTGCGAGGTCGAGACGAACCTGACACAACATTGTATACCCGAGTCCTGATAGGTCCGATTCCGATCGAGTCTGAAACCACGTGATCGGGCTCCATTTCCGATCACATGATTGGATCGGGACATCCCTGGTTTTTAGTAATTTAATGTTAGTACTTTATTATTATTTTAGATAGACATAATCTTTAAATAGCTAACAGAGAGTGTCTAAGTGAGCTCTCCCATTGGTCAGGACTTCAGGAGCTGGCCAGAACTTCTATATCGGATATCAAATTTTTCACTTGTGGAATTAATTAAGTTTTTTTTTTAATCTTATTAACCACTGACATCATTAAGAAGAGCATTCAAACAATCCCATTCTGCCCTACTTTGTGGGTGGAGGCATTTATTATGGGGGAGAACATCTCTCGTCCATCTGGAGGTTTTAGATTCACCTCTGATGTTGCCATCATTGATTTTCCCGCTTTTTGACCACGTTTGATGTTTGTTGACCAAACTGAACATTTTTTTTACAGCAGGGGTTATACGTTTACCTGCAACAGAACTGGTTTTGGTTTGTGGAATACAGTGATTCCAAACTTCTGAACACTGAAATATTGACTCTAAATGCCACTCTGCAGTTTTGGTTTGACTGGTAAAGCAAAAGTAGATGGATTTTTTTAAGGCTGCCTAGTCTAGAGAATATTCAGAATCAGAGTGAACGTATTCTGACAAAAACTGAATGTAAACAAACCTTGAGAACCGAAACTTGTTTTGCTCTACAGCAGAACACAAATGCCCGAATGCGTGAACACACGTCTGGAGCTTCCGGCGGGTTTCGTTCGAGCGCCTGCCCTTTACACACTGATTGTCTGTCTGTATTGATTAGTAGGTAAGATGTCATGGTTTCCAAACAGCCCTCAGAAGGACTTTGAAGTTTTAAGCTAAAAAGCTTCCCTTTAAATATTTAGTCCAGGAAGTCCCACCTCTGGTCCAGGGGTTTTAATGTCAAGCCACGTTCCCCTCAAAAACACTCACCAAACCTGGCCATCATCAGGTGAGCTGCACCAGGAGAGTCTGAGCAGGGAGATGGAAACACTGATCCATCTTAATGAAGACCTGGATTAGGTCTGAGGGTCTGTAGATGTTTTGGGGTGAGTAGATTGGGTTCTGGACTAAAGAACGTAAATCTGGACTCCGAACACGTCTTCTATGGGATCGATGGCGAATGAGATATTTTGACTAATATTTGGAGAAGCTAGGTGTCCCGAAACATTTGAGGGCAGGTGGCCAGCAGATGTTCTAAGATTGTTCTGTTTAATTTGATGCTGGTCACACACGGGCGACGGTCCACGTCTCTGTTTGTCCAGCGAAACCTCATAGAATCTGTATCCGAAGGCACTTTATAGCTGACAGGAGAGACATTCAGAGTTTCGCATCATCAGCTTCCGTCTCTGACCTCACAGGACCCATTTAATGCAGGTTAATGTTTAAAGGCGAGGTAGTTTAGTTTCCTCCAAAACCAAAGTAGCGTGATTACCAACATCAGGGTCGCCCGATATTCCGCTCATCAAACCTTATAATGATATTTCAGAAGGTTTCAATCTGGGAATGAATTTGATGTTTTACAGTCAGGATCCTGACCAATCACAACGGCTTCAGACCAGTCCAAGTACTTTACAGTTGTGTGCAAAAGTCTGGGCACTGACATGATACAGAATTTAATACACAATGAAAAATACACAATTTAACATATTGAGGAAAACTTTGGGTGGCACAAAGTGATGGCATAGTCTACATTTTGTTTTGTTTTATTCCAGTGTGCTGAACCGCACAGACATTTGCATTAAAATGCCATTATAACTGTGCCTCTCTAGACTGTGTACCATTTTACACATAGAAAATTAACAGGGGGTGTTCAGACTTCTGCACGCAGCTGTGTATTAATTAATAAACATAAATAATCTTTGACATAATGCAGGTCAATCTTTAACTGCATCTGCTCAGTATAATGTATTGCAATAGCAATATTGTTATATTGTCCATAATGTTTAGATGTCACCAGAATATCACGGTCATTTCCTTCTAAAGCCTTCTTCCTTCTTAATATTAATAATGTAATCATTTATTTATGTAACAGTACATTTATGGAGAAACCCTAAAATATCCAGCATTTTTCTTTAGCACTCAAGACACTGTAAACAATGTAGATTCACAACCTGCATTCATTTGTTGATTTTTCCACATCAATCTACAGCTGATTTATGGTTTCTGTCAAATCAGGTGATCAGACATAATTACTTCGGACTGATAATTACACGGGAACATTCAGTCTGAAACGCCTGCCCATTTTTTTTCAGTTTCTCAATTTAAAGTCATTCAGAACGTGCAGAAACAGAACCAAACCTTTCGCCTAAAGTTAACGGAGCGCAGGTTAGTTTGATCAGGTCCAGGTTTACAGCAGGTTGGCAGGTGCCGGATCACCAAGCAGGGCTCTGAGGGAGCAGAACAGGAGCTGGTGTTTCTCAGAGTAAACTAAAGAGAAGAGCGTTTCATAAAATAACCTCGCCAAAATTTGGCAGCCACTGTGAACCACATCAGACAGTTCTTCTAAAACAGGAGGGAACAGAAAAGCAGTTTGAGAATCACTTCACCACGGACCCACGGCAGCGCGTCTACAGAACATACAGACACACAGAAAAAAGAACGAGAACCCGAAGTTGCGAAGCGAGGCCGGCTTTAAAAGTGCTGGGTGCAAAACCACACAAACCATTCCGCTAGCGAGGCGCTACCTGTGCGCTCCGGATGCGTGAAGATACGCGGATACAATCAACCTGATGTGCAGAGAAGGTCCCAGTGCTCAACAGAAAAAATGATTTCAAAAAAAGTGCAAAAATTTAGGCCTTTGTCGTTTTACAGCATGTACAAGAAAAAGAGGCTTCTACAGTTCGGGATACTTACTGCTCTACTGGGGTCGGGTATGTCAGTCCTGTACAGTACAGTGTGTCTACCTGTCGTCTAAAGCTGTGAAATGTCTTTTTTTCCCCTTTTTTAAATCCTAGTAAGTGCCCGTCAATGCAGCATCGTGGGGCTGTAGTGCTTTTCGTGTCCACTAGAGGGCGAGGCCGCTCTCTCGCCGGGCTCCTCTTCGCTCCGCTCGTTAAGAAAGCTTTGGAAAGTCTGTGCTCGAGGAATGAGTGTCAGTCTGGAACTCGTGGCTAAAGGAAAGAGAGAGAGGGAAATCATCAGAAAGGTTTTAAAAACACAAGAACAGAAAATCTGACTTGACCATGAAAATCCAGCGATGGGTAAAACAGTGCTGTAAGCTGTACCTTAGTTTAAGGAATAATCAAGTGTAGCCCACAAATCAAGTGTAGACTCTGGTAGTCCTGCTTATATGGTTTCTGAAACTGTATGACTAAATATATTGGAGTTACTATCTAATGTGTCTTAAAAGGGCTGATTAATTCTAATGATAATAATGAAAGAATTTTGTCTGGCAGCGTAAACAGGTTCAGGTCCTTTAGGATTATGAACCAAAAAAATTTAATGTAACCAAATTGTTTGTTTTTAATGCATTTAATCATCCCCTGGAGCTCCGTGTTACTGGAGCAGCAAGGAACCACAGAGGAGGATTTTAGGGGACACTAAAGCAAGGGCAGCTCATTGAACAGAAATACACACACACACACACACACTCTCACACACACTCATACACACACACTCATACACAC
>JBBMFX010048168.1:0-11311 GCA_037832545.1 Rhabdalestes septentrionalis
AGTAAACCGAGAGAGACGAGTGGACTCCTCCAACTCGACTTCTTGACTCTCAGGATGAATGGAAAGGAAGCGGTATTTAAGCGAATATTGGTTTTAAATTTTGTGGGAAAGATAAGGTGTCTCCAAACAAAATGGCTCCTCAGAACTTTTCCTCTCCTGCACTGCAAATGAATCACGATACGAACCGAATCGTGAGTCAAAAATCGTGAAATGAATCGAATCATGGGTTCAGTGTATTGTTACAGATATGTAAAGAACCCAGTTGTCGAGTGTTCTACTGAAGGTAGCCTTTTACTTCAGCCTGCATTACTTCTATTGCTGTGACCTTTACAATCACGTCTCCTCCTTGGCATGACCTTTACTGGTCAGCCACTCCTGAGCAGGATAATAATAGTCTTTCATTTTTTTTGTAGCTTTCTGTAGATTGATGTTACACATTGTTAAGATACAATGTATTAATGTACATCAATAACTCTCAAAAATCTCCTTTGTCCATGTCATGAGACCTCCACAAGCCTGTGGAGGATCAGACTCAGCAGGTGAGACTCAACAGATCCCTATCAGTAAAACCAAGCAAAGCACTCAGTCACACCTGATATTCATCCCGTGCAACTATAATCATATAGGTTTACAGTCTTTTTGCACTCGCAGGTATGTAATAATAGATTATTCATCTTCCTCAATACACAAATGGCCAAATACAATATATCTATTAATTCAGAGGTGTTAACAATTTAAAGGCATGATTTTTTTTTTAATTAGAGGTTGTACTTTGTGTCAAAACCTCCCAGTAAACCGGCACATGAGGAAGTCTCCATATAATCCTTCCTGGGGCATTTCTTATTTGGCTGGTGCTCCAGTAATCGTGAGAGTGAGAGACTTGAGTCTCACTCCAGAGCTCACTGTTGCTGTAACAATAACCTGAGGCCTGTTCTCAATCTCCATGTAAACAATGGGTAAAGAACAATAAAGTCTCAGGCTTCCACAAACTGAGATGAAGGCCATTAAAAGCAAACTTTCTGTAAATGCGTGAAATGATGAACAGGATCAGATTCTCCTCCAGTGCCGCAGGCATTCTGCTTTGCATCAAGCCTGCTTGTTTCTGACATAACAAACTGCACTGAGCAAGTGGAGGGAAAGCTGGGCCTTGGCTTGGTGTAGTTGTTATGGCAGATGCGCATTTCTTTATGAATTCTGCTGTCTGAGGAGGGATGTGTCCTCAATTTGTCCAGTCATTCCTATTCTTGCAACCAAAACCACACAATAAATTCCAGACCAGCTCCAAATCTATATCATTGCTTACATTTGTTGGAGATTTGTGACTATGCAAGGATTATAAAGCATCATTAGAAAAAGCTTAATTAGGAAAAGACTTTAGTTTTCAGACTGTACAATCAGTTTTTCTTTCATTTTTCTTTCAGTTCATTTCCGCTAAATGTGAAAGTACAAGTGCTTCCAGAAGTGCATTCTTCCTAGCTCAAGAAACATGATTTGAATTATCTGTTTTTCCCTTTCAGCACACTTTAACTTCCATTTTTCCCCTCATCTAATCTATAAACCAAGCCCCCAGTAATCTGCATTATTGTCCTTGCATTATTGTTTAACTGAAATATATTCTTGCAGCGCTCAGATAGATGGATCTACTGAAGTCTTATATTGTAGTTGGTGACTCTAAAGACAGATACGTGTTGCTGAATCTCAAGACCTAATTCTCTAATATTTAGTTTTACACTTTTTTAATAACCTCAATCATTTGTCCTGTTTAGCACAATATAACATGTAATGTTTTGTGAATTATTTGCTTCGGGTATTCGAGTATAATGTTGGGTTATGATTTCACAGTCAATTTTTTAAGTCATGTAACAACATTTTCTCACATTGTGTGTGTCACATTTATCATTGTCACATTTATTATTGTGACCTTAAATATTTTTTTTGTAAATGAAAATTACTTTGTTTGTTCGTGATATCCTTTCTGGATGCATGTCAGGAGCATATTTTCCTGGAAAAAAAAACTGGAAAATTGGCCAATCATAGCTGTTTGAAACAATGTTTTGGTGTCTACAATATTTAAAAAACTGACAGAGCCAAATAAATAACAGCGTAGATTTATATATGGGGTGCCTGTGTGTCTCTTAAAAATACTGCGGTTTGGTTTCTTGAACAGAACTCTGCACTGTAATGCAGAGCAATGACATCTCTGCATACTTTACTTGTTTTAGCTAGATGTAACCAACTTTTTTTGTCATTTATTTTTCTGTAATTTAAGATGGGTTTTAGGCTTTCAGGAGTAATGGCTTTAATATTTTATTTGACAAAACAGTCATACATTGCATACTTTTATTACATTCTCAAATCATATCACAATATTTAAAAAATGGGATAGCACAGATATCAGCCAGGAAAAAAAGATGTAGAGGGGTTAAGAATACTTTGTGTAAAATTAAGACGATTAGAAGACCTGAGTAGACCCCTTTTTTTGGTCTTGGAATTCTGGGGACAAATCACAATCACATCTATTCAAAGTCAAGTGAATAATAGACCATCCAAATATGTAATGTTACCAACGTTTTGTTTTACCCCAGATTTTTTGTTAATAAGTTTGAGTTCAGGGTATTTGATAAATAGATGTGTAGACATGCCTGTAATTTCATAAAAAGGAAAGCACATGCTCTTGCAAAGCAAGTAAAAATAGTTTGCCACATTAGAGTAATACCCGGGATGTGGCTTTTCATAGTTTTCAATCACAAGGATCGGTGTCAATTGCTAATAACTTTAACACAAAGTTTATCAAAGCATCCTATTTGCTTCCACTTCAGTCGTTCAGCTCTACCTTCTTCCTTGCCAAAGTGTGGGATGTCAATAGAAAACTGTCTTTCCCCAAGTGCCACAAATTCCTTTAGCCCAGACACAATTTCCCCAAAAATACTGAAGGAGTTTTTATGCGTGATTAGCATACTTCTCTGTGATTAGCATTCTTCTCCCCACTAAACACTGATGAACTGAGACTGGAATCATTAACAGATTAGTTTAGGATTGTGAGTGAAATTATGCCAAAACTAGATTTTATGCAGTCTGGCAATGCACTGCATCGGTCAGTTTGATAGATTCTTTGTATAAGGCCTGTGAAAGTCAGATCGCTGTGTGCACATTAATTACACAAGGCATTGGGGGTTAGGTCACACAGCAGCAGTAGAGGATGGTCTTGGCCTTGGACATCACACTGATCGGGAGTACCCCATCTGTGGAGTTGCACAGGGCACACTCCCAAAATCTTATGAAGCATCTTCCAAGAACAGTGGAAGCTGATATAGCTGCAAAGGTGAGAGTAATAGTCAGGCATCCCAATACTTTTGTCCATATAAATGGACATGGACGACAGGATTCTGACCCAGACCTAGGCACTCCAATAACCCTGCACCCATTAAAAGACCCTAATTGTCCTGAAATCTGCATAAATGGGCATTAAATTAAACTAAACATGAATAAATAGAAAAACATTCTTGCCATCAAACTATTTTGCTAATAGAATAGTGCATTTCATACTGAGTTTTTATCTGCAGGGTTTTATTGGATTTATTAGACTTCATATGCCATATTGTTCTTATTTCTGTGTAGTCATTACATAAGCAGTACTGGATATATGATTCTGGATAATAGTAAAATTGGCTGCCCTATTTGTTTTTTAATACAGTGACGCCATGTCTTCTAGCAAAGGGCAGAATCTGAAATCAGGTTTTAAGTTTAGAAGTTAAGTCTCCTGGGATCTTTCTTGCTTTCTTCCCAACCTCTGATCATTAAAATGCATATACGCCACCAGGGTGGTAACTAAGAGCCCCCAAACCAGGCCACAAGCAGCTATGTCCAGATTTCATCTTTGGTACAGGTTCAGCCTTCTATGAGGAGCTCCTTTCTCCTCCTCACATTTACACAGAGAAGGTGCTCCTCACACCTGTAGGATCAGAATCATTTTGATCTTTATATCATGATCATGCACATGTAATTAAAAGAGAAAGAAAGAGCGCTTTGACAAAAGGCAGATGTGGGATCTGGATGAACCCTGAAGAGACATTTTATGACCCCCAATTTTGATCACTTAAGGGATCTTTAACAATGGAGCTTGTGTTTATTAAAATGGACCTTCAGTTCACCCCTCCAGATTCATTTTACTGTCCTGAAAGGTGAAGTAAATTCTCTGCTGTGATAATGCTCCTGTGGCCTTAAAATAATTATAATTAAACTGACCAACTAATTCCTGTATTCAAGTAAAACTCTTTTTAACAGTGCACTTAAGAAGAGCAATGTAAGGTTCATTACTGTATCCCGCCTGAACTAGTTCACTGGATGAATAGTTCATGCTGATACTTCATAACCCTGCTTGATAGAAAACCTAAATAACCTTTAGATGCATGACCTACCAACCCCTACACTCTTCTATGGGTGACGATCCAATTAATGACTTTCATTTTGGTTAAAGATGATTATTTTTATCATATAGAAATATAGTTTTATGTTTGACATGTTCATCACTTTGTGTGTGTGTTTGTTGTGGGTGTGGATTTTTGTGTGAATTTGCATGTGTGTGTGTGTTTTTATGTGTGCACGTGTACAAATGTGGAATGTGTGTGTGCTCCTCTGTATAGGCGCATCTCAGAGGATAACATATTCTCCTGTGATGACAGTGATGAGAGAAACAGTAATCGACGTAATGACATCACTAGTTTTGTATTATGATATATTATATGCATGCTCAAGCACATTACCCCAGAAAATGATTTCATATTTTACATGTTATCTTTCAGACACACACACACACAATATTATTGAGCAAATAATAGCATATTAGGCTACCTAATGGGTGAAATTTTATTACTGGAAACTATAATACCATAGTCTGTAGAATCTACTCGTTCTCTACACAACAAATGCTGTGACTTTAGCTAGCTTGGTTAGCTAGTGTTAGCACAGTTAGCTTAGTTGGCTAAATTTAACAATTTCCTTCGGGATAAAAAAGTTAACAATAAAGCAACACTACCAGACACAATTCAGAAATGTTGAAAATAAGTGAGTATTTTATGACAGCACATATATTATGAGGAATAAAAATGATTATACTTACATGTATGTTGTTAAAAATAACATGCAGGGTGGTAATACTCTGAGGATTAGATGAGTGGGTAAACAATAAATGTATACCCATAGAAAATACTTGGGGTCATTTTTGACCCCAATAATGGAAAGGTGTGGCACTGATACAAAAAATGCAATTACGTATTTTAAAAAATGACATTCAAATCAAAATAGCCTCATGTCAAAGACAACCAATTTGAGGAATACAATAAAATAATAAAAATGTAACAAAAACAATTTGAAATGACAAACATATTGCAAAAGTCTTTTTTTTTGTCCCCACTTATGCATCTAAGGGTTAATAAATAATTGATCAATTAATAATTGATTAACTAGTTAATTTAATGGATATAGTGGCGAATCAGGATAAGCTGTTCCCTACATACATTCGAATGGAGAATAAATCAACTAAGCTAAATATCTTTTCATATTTCATTGAATATAATGGAGAATCAGCCCTCAGCTGACTCCTATATAATCAATAAATTTTCTCCGCAAGTTATCAAAGTGGGCCATGTTGTCTGCATCCAAGCCGCTCAGGTCATTAATGTAAAGTGAGAACAGGACTGTCTCTAGAGGGGCGTTACAAGTTCAGGTGCACTTGCTGACTCTGACAAATTGCTCAATTTTTAGGAGAAAGTCCAATAGGAAGAAAATCATCAAGGGATCCACCTGGAGGTATAGCAGTTTAGTGCAGAGCATGTGGGCCTACATTCAGTTACACACAGAGCAGTGGCAGCTGCTAATCTTTCAAACAGGGGAAGCTAATTTTAGGCGGACATCATGAATTTTGTTACGTTATTTGTACATAAATTCTGGTCTCTGTTCCTTTTTAGAAAATGGTCTGTGACCCTGTCGTTCTTCATCCACCTGAGAGCAGTCTTAAAGGGAGCAGTCTTTACACTTCCAGTCAGCCAGTTCACTTGGTCATACTAGGAGAGCTGAAAAGAGCTGCTATTTTTCCCTGATTCAGTCTTTGGAGGTGGTCTGCCCTGTTGTTTACTTTTGAGTCTCTCGTTGTGAGGAATATTATTAAATGGCTTTGCCAAAATAACTGTTACAATAACAATAATCTTAACAATATTGTGCACAGCTTGCTAGCTGACTGGTTTCCCATTCAAGAGCTCTAACAAGGAGCTAACTCAAACAAGGAGCTAACTCAAGAACACTGTAATTAGGTTTTTCATTGATAGAATTAGATGTACAAATGGAAATGGTTCATATCACCAGCAAAAAAACACGCTACGTGCAGCAGGTTGCCTCGCGAATTCTCTCACAGATCCGCTGGGACTGAGAATAAATCTAAATCAATCAAAAAGAGGGTTTCCGCCCTTTAGACAACCCCTCCAATCATCATGCAGCAGCCCAACGTCCTAGCCCGCCCCTGCTAATTCACTCCTAGAGAAGCTGAGCTTCCCTGGTGCAGTTTGGTGCATTTATCCAATCACTGTCCAGCTTTTCTGCAGTGAAACACGCCCCTCAGAGTGGCAGTGAAGCTGGGCTTCAGGAGGTTTAATGCACTGTGCTGCATGGAAATAAATACAATAAATACCTGGTTATGAAAGAGCTAGTCATGCATTTATTTTCTGACATATTAGAGGAAGCAGAGCTTCCCTTGTAGTCTTAGAGCAACTGCCACTGACACAGAGGTATCCTACGTGTGTCCACTGCATTTCCAAATGACTATAGCTGGGAAGTAACACAGTTATCACTGCATAACAGTTCCAACTATAAGCAAATTGCAACATAATGAGGGTGTGGCTCACTTGTAAGAATTGTTGTTTTATCACAAGTCTCACCATGGATTTTTATTAAAAACTGAAATGAAAGCCACGGGACAGTAGTCAGTCAGCTCTACCAGATGGTCGGTCTTGGGAATAGGTCTTATCTTGCAATGCTTCTACATGGTAGGAATGGAATGTGTCTGGTTAAAAAAGTTGACCAAGAAATCATTCCCACATCACCCTTTCTCTAATGAGATCAGGTCCTGGGGCTTTGGTTCAAATTGGCAATTTGACACATGGACTCCACACATTCTCAATAGTATCCTTTGGTTTGGGATGTCTCCTTTTTAAAACAATCTGACAGGTTTGCCCCTCTGCTCTGTCCCCTGAAGCAAAGGCCCAACATTTAGCCTATCATTTTCTTTGTAAGTGAGTACTGTGGATATAAGTGCACTCTCTTAAAATTGGATGGAAGAAGTCAGCACTGTGACAGACTTCTCGAGTGAAAACTTGTCAGTCTGTGTAAGTGAGACAGCACTGCAGGCTCTGGGTTGCAATACTGGATGACACTTACTTGTCCTTCTCCTGCTTCAACTTTTGTCTGAAAGTGTTTTGTGCAGGAATCTGTATGATGGTGCCACAGCACCAAATGTTTCTCTCCTTTTGGGTTACATAAAAATTAATGCTCATATGTGGGCAGTGCAGAGTCCAATTCGAAGGTAATCGATTCATCTAGGGTGGGGGTTGGCAACCCATGGCTCTGGAGCTGCATGTGGTTCTTTCATCCTTATGATGTGGCTCTCTGTGGCTTTGGAAAATAAATAAAAATGTAACACTAGAATGGATAACTGGTTATACCCAAAACAGCTGCATGCATCAATTGATGCAGTGCCCAGTTCTGCACAATGTGTTTCCTGATACAATGCTTCTGCCGGATGTTCGGGCATTTAGTCCTGCAGCCTGCTGGCAGACATCCATGCAAGCTGCAGCAGGCAGACAGCAAGTTTCCAGTGGACTTTGGACCCAGAGACCATCGTACAGCGCCAGTCGCCATCTCAGAATCAGAATCGCATTTATTGGTTGAGAGTGAACACACCCAAGGAATGATTCCGATCAATGTTCCCTCAACCACAAGAGTATAAAGCAACAATATGTAAAGAAGTGTACATGTGCCTACAACTATATGTCTCTCACAGAGCATGCTTGCTGCTCCAATAGGCCAATAGATGCAATTCTGATTCTGATTAAATTACTCGTTTGATGCTGTCAGCCATTCTAGGTGTTAAGTGTATTTTATGTTATTTTAATTACATTTTGAAATGTTAATATTAAAATAAAATGTGGTATTTTTTGTTTCGAAATGTTTAAAATATTTTCTTTGATTACAAAGAGTTTAACAAGCAAAACAATAGATGCAGAGATAGCTCAGTGTGTAGGACGCTTGCCTCTGGGCCATGAGGTCCTGGGTTCAAATCCTACCTCCAGCACCACCACTGGGTCCCTGAGCAAGACCCTTAACCCCAAGTGGCTCCAGGAGACTGTCCCCTGTAGTTAGTAATGGGAGTCGCTTTGGATAAAGGTTTCTGCTAAATGCTGTAATTGTAAATGTAAATTTAAGAAGTCGAAAAGGATTTGCGGCTCCCAGTGTTTTCTCCTTTGTGTTAAAGATTGCCGACCTCTGCTCTAGGATGATCTTGGGGGTGCCAGTGGAGGCAGTTTCTGGCTTTTCAATACAGTGATGGATTGTCTAAGGAGCCAAGCAGCACTGGTTGCACTGGCTGATGTTGGGATATAAACAGCTTTCACAATTGGCTGCCCAAATTCCTCTGGTACATGAAATAGGCTCAATAAATCAGACAAAAGCCCCAGCTCTTCCTTGCACATTTAGTCTTGCACAGAAGAGCACCAGCATTTATTAAGAAACAGCATAAACAACCTCTACTTCAAATTTTCATCCACGTACAAACCTCTGTATGCATGCATTAATTAATTTAACTGATGAGAGTTGCAATGTAAGCCCTTTGATAACCAGGTCTCTGTAAAAACATGCTACACATGCATCAGAAACCAGGTTTAATTTAAGATTTAATTCGTAAATTTGTCAGTACACACATTTGTCAAAATCATTGGAAGTGATAGTATTGGTTTGCCTCTGAAGTCTCCCTTCCTTCTCCACTGTCAGGGCTGGTCTCTATTCCAGACATTGTGTTCCAACCTTCTTTGCCTTCTGATCTCTAGTGTTATCCAGGTTTTTATGATGTTCCCTGTAGTAGGAGATAACTGGCCTAGTTACAAAACATTCAAATTAACCTTTTTGACATTTTTAAGAACATAGCTGGTAATTCACCACTGTAGATATTATCAATCTTGTATGATAAACTGTGAAATATAAATGCAATCCAAAACTGTGAAATTGTGGAGAAACAGCTGTGACCTACATTTCTATCAGACAGAAAAAGGAGCTCACTTTTGATTAATCATTTGAACATTTATAAGCAGTTTACCTGTCAGGTGAAAAATGTGAGGGAAGAACATGTAGTACAACATCGTTTATTCAAGTGGACTATGATTACACATATTTTATACTGAAACTGAGGCAGTATATTTGAAGTTTACTTTTATACTATATTTTACATTTTATATAGAGTAGTGAAGTATACTGGACTAACAAATATATAGAAAGTATATAAAGTATACATTTGAAAACTTAAAAATACTTTATAATGTATACTTAAAGTGTAATTTTATCAAAAAAAATATTCCAATTTTTAAATTGTCTGAAGAAGTATTAAATGAGTATATAATTAAATTATAGTAAGCTACAAGTACATATTTGCTATACTTATGCTCATACTCAAGCATACTTAATAAAATGAATTCACGTGTACTATTTTTGCTCAGGGAATACATTAAATACAGACATTCCTCCTGTCACAGAAAGACGCTACATGATGCCTTGGTAAAACCAGAATCGGAGGAACGTAGTGAACGAGTCGGAATGTAGGGGGCGAGCAGATTACAGGGATAGGTGGGAGCTAAGCCATTTATAGATTTGAAGACTAGGAGAAGAATTTTGAATTTGATACGGTAGACAACTGGGAGCCAATGGAGATCAGATAGGATTGGGTTTATATGAGCAGAGTGCTTGGTACGAGTGAGAATTCTAGCTGCAGAGTTTTGAATATATTGTAATTTAGAGATGGAGCTTGCAGGTAGACCAAGGAAAAGTGCATTACAGTAATTGATGCGTGATGAGACAAATGCATGGATGACAGTTTCAGCATCTTTGATAGTGATGAAGGGACGCAGATGGGCAAGGCAGCATAAATGAAAGAATGCAGATTTGGTGACAGATTTAATGTGAGGCTGAAAAGAGAATGTGGAGTCGAAGATTACTCCTAAATTTTTGACAGAATTAGATGTTTTGATGTGAGAGCCAGCAATCTTGCAGGTGAAGTTGGTGGAAATGTTGCTGGTGAGTGCTGGGGTTCCGATGAGAATGATTTCAGTTCAGAGATGTGTGGTGGGCTGGCACACTGTCTTGCGACCTGTGATAGGCTCCTGGCACCTGTGACCCTTGTAAGGATTAAGTGGTTACACCAAATGAATGAATGATGGATAGAAACATTGAAAGGATATACAGAAAAATGAGAAGCTTACTCAGGTCTAGGTGTGGTGATTTCATGACCTACACTGGAAAACTGTGATAGTGGATCTTTAGTATGAAATGTTGGAAGATGTTGAATCACGTTGCCAAGGGAAGGAGATTTTCTTTGTTTGCAAAAGGACAAATTAAAAAGTCAAGAGGACCTATACAGTGGTGGCAGTTCCTGATGCTGAGTGACATCTCATTTGTCTAAAGAAGTTTTTGAATTTTGTTGGCAATGCCACTCAAGCTATTAGTGATTGGAAGTTCAGATCATTTTGCCGACTCAGACCTTTGAGTTGCCTCAAGTTTTAAGTGTGTCGGACCAAACCAGTTCTTGAGAGGAAAGAGAAAATTGGAGGTGATATACCATCTAATCTCCTTGAATTTGTTGTATTTCTGGAACCCTATAAAGTGGCGTTTCATGAGTTATTAAAAAAATTTGAGCAACATTGAGCAATGCAACATGGAGAATTTGTGAAACATTTTGCCAGTTCTCATCAGAACCGTAGAATTATGTTGTTTTAAACATACTGCGGATAAGTTAGTAACTGATGACACTATACTGTGTTGTTTTTTTTTTTGTTTTTTTTTAAATCCATGTCTGTTTGATGTCTGCTATGTCTAATTGCAGTCATTTTTGTTAGGTTTTTTTCTTTATGCTAAAGTTTTTGTTAATGTACTAGCATTGTTTTTCCAAATAAAACGTTTGAATTCCTTAATTTACTATTTTCAAGTACTGTGTGTGTGTGTGTGTGTGTGTGTGTGTGTGTGTGTGTGTGTGTGTGTGTGTGTGTGTGTGTGTGTGTGT
>JBBMFX010048179.1:0-11311 GCA_037832545.1 Rhabdalestes septentrionalis
CAGTATTTCTCTCTCATCTCAATATTTTCCCTCTCTGTCTCATTCTGTGTCTCTCTGTGTCTCTCTGTCTCTTGGTATCTGTCTGTCTCTATCTGTCAGTGTCTCTCCGTCTCTGCACCCAGACACTATATTGGGTGCGTAATTATTTATAGCACTTATATAATAACAACAACATACAGGAGCCTGATTCACCTGCTGTTCAGATGAAAGTCGAGTTGTTTGCATTTACCTGAAAAATATAGCATACCCTGTCAGAGGATAAACACTGTGTCAGAGCATCATATGGTGTAAAAATGCAACACTTTAAACGTTTTTTATTTTCCCTAACAGTGTGATGTACACTCAGAAGGCAGAGTTTCATTCACCCCTACGAGCAGATTATAATCAGCTGCTGTGTTTATGAGGCGGAGATGAGGAGGACCTGCAGCCCCGCTCAGGCCAAAGGGAGCAATAACACTGACCACCCTCCGACCGGCTACAATACAGACCAGGAGAACACACCGACCGCTCCTATCATTCATCACCTGGAAAACTACCTGATCTGTACCAGCGCCGGAGTTACAGCGGGAAAATAAAAACCCTCCAACAGGAGTGGGGCAGAGAGGGCGAGACAGAGAGAGAGAGAAACAGAGTGAGAGAGACAGAGAGAGACAGAGAGAGAGACAGAGAGAGAGAGAGACAGAGAGAGAGAGACAGAAAGAGAGAGAGACAGAGAGAGAGGCAGAGAGAGAGACAGAAAGAGAGAGAGAGACAGAGAGAGACAGAGACAGGGAGAGAGAGAGACAGAGAGAGAGACAAAGAGAGAGAGACAGAGAGACAGAGAGAGAGACAGAGAGACAGACAAAGAGAGAGAGAGAGAGACAGAGAGAGAGACAAAGAGAGAGAGACAGAGAGAGAGAGAGAGAGAGAGACATAGAGAGAGAGACAGAGAGAGAGAGACAGAGAGAGAGAGACAGTTCGGAAAAGTTCGGACACTCCTGGTCTAAAGACCTTGTGTTGGTTTTTAAAATAAGTGCAGGTCCATTACAGAGACACTTCTCCACAGTCAATACACAATACCTGTTCACACAGAATGTGTCCTGTGCAGAAGTCCAGACTTAGTCCAGTGTGTGTAAATTGTGCCTCTGTAAGGAGAATGCAGCTTTGGTTCCAGATTCCTCCTCGGTTCCTCCGGCCGTTTGGATGGTGAAACTCCATCAGCAGCTCCTGGTTAATGTAGTGAAGGACTGGTCGAGTCCAACCAGGTTTCTGATGAAACTACAGTAAAACTGGACTTCACCAAGGACTCACTGAGATACTGGATCGTGTAGTGTATAATGGTATTTGTATTTATTATATTTAGATTTGGTATATTTCATAAAATTCATGTTAAAAAACACTTTTTGTACAAAATAAATAATATAAGCTGGCCATTTAAATTGTGTTAAATAATATTGTAATATTATCTAATTTGGCACAGTGGGAGTGACTTTTGTCTCAAATATGAAAAAATAAATAAATAAATAAAATAAAATTTTGTTCTGACAGTGAATATATATATATATATTACTTTATTTCTATCTTAATAATTTAGAAATTTGTGGAAAAACAGGCTATATAAACTAACAGTGCAGTATAATATAAATTGGAATTAGTCACCATGATTTGTCACTGGAAAAAAAAAATAAAATGAACAGTACACTTTTACTATTTTCTTAAATTAAAGCAGATTATATTAAATGTGCAATTCTACAGTTGTACATGTACGTTCTAGTTCAGAATTGTGTACAATATTGGAACAAAGTTACATTCATTCCTGAAGGTCAGTGTAAAATATACAGACTCCATACAGACTCGATATTCGCAACATGCCTGCGACACACGCACTCTGATGGAAAGGAGATTCAAAGGGCAATTTCACCAAATTTTATATATCCTCCTGTAATTCTGGGTTAATAAATAAATGTATTTGATTTCGGAGACTCAGATTCCTTTACAGTGGTGTTGAATGGAACCAGACATCTCCAACATAAACCATTTGTTCATTATCAACCCCCAGTAAAGCTCTCCAGGTGTTTAAAAAGGATGCTGATGAGAGGGAAGACAGTGGTAAATGTGAACTTAACCTGTTTCTGTTCTGTGAGGGAGCGTTTAGAGAGGGACGCCCAGTTCCACCTCCTCTGTTCCTAATTCTGACTCTGTGAGTTAAACCCCAGACGCGATCTGGACGACGTTTCATCTCCTGCGCGTAACTGGAAGATTAAAAAAATCGTACGTAAATGTGACACGACAGCCGCCCTCCTGGTACACTCAAAGGTCAAAAGGTCAGTGTCGTACACTGTACTGTATTGATGGTCAGCCCTGTCAGTCCGGACGAGCGGCTCACTGACAGTCATTCATTCTTTAAAAGGGCGACTGGACGGATACGGGAGAGCAGAAAACAGGTCCGCCGTGCTCCCCTACCTGCAGGCCAGAGCGCCCGGGCCTCCTCTGCGGACGCCCGCCGCAGCCGCTATTCAAATGAGCGCCTCCCTCGGTGACTCATTTGAAAACTGTGCATAAATCAAGCCGCGCGTAAAGGCTTCATTATCAGGAGGTCCGCTCTGACGGACCCTCTCTTATCTAAACTTCGATGCATAAAACATCAGCATCAATTCATAATGCCGCTTCGAAATTCAGGCTTTATGTGAAGGGAAACAAAGAAAAAAAAAACTAGCAGAAAGACAAAGCTGGACCTCATCCAGCATTGCATAAGAACAAGCCATTAAGATCAATAATTGAGGGCCCGTAAACGAATGAAAGCCCTCAAAACTGTCGGAATGTTTGCTGCTCTGTAATCAGGCCACTTTAAGGACATGGCGAGGGGGTTCGGAGACGCGCCGCAGATCCATAATTGATGGACGGCCGGTCTCTTACCTCGTTAGTACAGAACAGGGCTCAGGTGGGGCAGGAAGCCCCCCAGGTCACCGCCAGAAGAACATTGGAGCTCCAGGAGTGCACTCGTGAAAAATGCAAATACTGTTTGCATCCTGAAAAATGCAAACAGAGGTCTTATCTGGATGGAGGAGAGTCCGTGAGTGTTTGTTTGTTTGCAGCTTAAACACAGGAAGGTTTTGAGATCTAGTTTAACGTGCAGTCTTTTAAACTCACGCGAAATATAATCACGGTCCTCTGACGCCACCTAGTGGACAGTCTCTGTCTTGCGAGAGTAAACCTATTACAGTTCGCTCTGTTTATTAATTAAAACGTTTTTATTTACATTTAGATTTAGTTTTACATTTACATTTATTTAGTATGTTTATTATTTAGATTTTCTTTTTTCTTTTTTCTTTTTCAACTTTATCCTCTTTGCCTTCTCCTTCACCTTCATCACCTACATCTGCGTTTTCTTTTTCATCTTCTTTCCTTTTTCATCATCCTCATCTTCATCATCATATTCACCTCCTTCACCTTCTAGTTCTTCTTCATCTCCATCTCGTCTTCTTCTTCTTCTTCTTCTTCTTCTTCTTCTTCTTCTTCTTCTTCTTCTCCTTCTTCTTCTTCTTCTTCTTCCTCTTCTGCTTCTTCTTTTTGTCTTGATCTTCATCTTCTTCGTCGCCTTCTTCATCTCCATCTCCCTGTTGTTGGTGTTCATCTGCATCATATTATTAATTAAATGATGAATTAATTTCTTTCAACACATTGTTGCCTGTTCAGCTAGATCTGTTTCATGGTTCTTGGGTTCTGCAAATCAGTGCCACCTTCTGTGCTCAAGTGAACGTCGCCCTTAATTTAATCATTTACTTCACATGAGTTTGATAAACCAAAACTAAACTAGAACTAAAACATTTTCTGGGGAGCATTTAGGTGAAAAAATAGCCATGAATTTAGTTGAAGAATTAAAGATAAGGTTTAAGATTAAGCTGCCGTATGTCTGGCTCTCCGGACTGTGTTTAGTTACTCTGGTTTACATCGCTGTGCTAATATGGCACAATGCACTTTTTCCATTTGCACAATGTAAATATTGCTGCTTCACTTATATAAATTCATATTTAAAAATTCAACAATAATTAGCTTAAATACCTTATCGACAACTTTTGATTCTTTTGATCGAAAGTTATTGACTTTTAAATTGGTGTTTTCAGGTTTCTGTTTAAAATGTGCAATTGTACTTACATTAATACTCAGATCTACTTGCACTCATTTCGTTATTTTTATTTGTGTTTCTGATATTTCCAGATTTTTAAATGTTTTTTATGTTTGTTTATGTTTGCATAGTGGCGCAGGGGTTAGCGCTGTTGCCTCACAGCAAGAAGGTCCCGGGTTCGACTCCCGGGTCGGGCACAGGGTCTTTCTGTGTAGAGTGTGTTTTCTCCCCGTGACCGCGTGGGTTTCCTCCGGGTTCTCCGGTTTCCTCCCACGACCAAAAACATGCGTGATTGGGGGATAGGTTAATTGAGCACACTAAATTGCCCCTAGGTGTGAGTGTGTTGCCCTGCGACGTGCTGGCGACTGTCCTGGGTGTACCCCGCCTTCGCCTGTAGCAGCTGGGATAGGCTTCAGTCCCCCCCCCCCGACCCCGAGTGCGGTATAAAGGGGTAGAAAATGGATGGATGGATGGATGTTTGCACAGTCAAAAGTAGGTTCAGGAAACATTTCACACTGTTATTTTGTTTGACATCATGACCATTAGATGGCGCTCTGAACAAACTGATGAGGGACAGGATCCTGACTTCCTGTTGCAATGAAGATAACAGTGATGATGATGGTCATTATTAGTAGTAGTAGTAGTAGCGGTAGTATTTCTGACATCATTTGAGAGCTTGTATAATTTATTTCACCATTTTACTACATAAATAACAAAATAACCGGATTAAATATATTACCATGAACCATTTATTTATTATTACTACTACTCCTACTACTACTACTAATACTTATAGTAACAATTATAAAAAATGTTCCATTAATTATTAGAATTATATATTTTATCTTGTTAATTATTTTTATTTGCATATGCAGCAACATACTAATACTACTAATACTGCTAATAATAAGAATGCCTGAATTAATGAATTTGCTATATTACCATGATCACTTTTATTTAATCTAATGAATGTGTACACCTACTTCTATCAATAATAATAATAATAATAATAATAATAATAATAATAATTATTATTATTATTATTATTATTATTATTATTATTATTATTATTATTATTATTATTATTATATTTATTATTATATAGCAAATTCATTAATTCAGTTATTTAAATAATACATTAATTAATAAATTAATTAATTAATAATAGTTATTTAAATAATAAATAATAATACATTTCTTAATAACTTTCATTTTTCTAATATACATACATATATACATACATACATACACACATACATGTATAATGAATTATTCATTAGTACATGCCAGGTATTAGTACAGTAGTATTCATTTTAACAAGTATTCATTATTCATTTTAACATCTACAGCTAGTTTATTTACCTTGTCGGCTCATCTCACTCCACCTTCTCTAGACAAAGTGTTGAACTGCAGGAGAGAGAGAAGCAGCTCTGGTTGGGACCTCCTGCCTGGAGTGCAGCTGCAGATTCTGTAGTCCCTCTACTCTGTGTATTGTGGTCCTGCAGCTCCACAACCCTGCAGCAGTCGGAGCGGGGGTTCAGGTCTGAGGCAGCAGTGTGGAGGAGCCATGGCCTCGTCTGGGACACGGAGAGTTCTCACACTTCTGACATTCGTGGTGGGAGTACAGAGCGCGCTGTCTGCAGAGAACCGGACCACCGGGACCGTCTCACACCATCCCACCTCAGTGACCAGGAGCCCCGGTGCCAGGCAGACCCTGACAGACAGGAGGACCCCCAGCTCCCCCACCCCTGCAGGTCCAGCAGTCAGACCCTCCACCCGGGCAGCACGCCGGGCGACCCTGGTCCACTTCTCCGCCGAAGACCTCAGCGAGAACAGTGACCGGAAGAGGACTGAAGATGTCGAGCCACCCACATTAGGTAAAAACATCTATTTTCAACCACTCACCCTTTTATGAAATGTATGAATGTATGAAAAAACGAAGAAAACTTTTTGTGAAAAGCACTTCCATTAACCTGGAGTAAATCAGACACCACAATGTCGGGCCCTTCCTGTGGGCAGCGGGGTCTAAATGAACTTTACTCACAGAACGGAGTCTGACTGATGGCCATAAGCACTCTGACACTCTGGAATTTCCACAGAGCCCGAGCCCTCCACTAACAGAGCCCTCCGCTAACAGAGCCCTCCGCTAACAGAACCCTCCGCTAACAGAGCCCTCCGCTAACAGAACCCTCCGCTAACAGAACCTTCCAATAACAGAACCCTCCACTAACAGAACCCTCCACTAACAGAGCCCTCCACACAGAACCCTCCAATAACAGAGCCCGCCAATAACAAAACCCTCCACTAACAGAGCCCTCCAATAACAGAACCCTCCACGAACAGAGCCCTCCACTAACAGAACCCTCCACTAACAGAACCCTCCACTAACAGAGCCCTCCCCTAACAGAACCCTCCGCTAACAGAACCCTCCGCTAACAGAACCCTCCGCTAACAGAACCCTCCGCTAAGAGAGCCCTCCGCTAACAGAGCCCTCCGCTAACAGAACCCTCCGCTAACAGAACTCTCCGCTAACAGAGCCCTCCGCTAACAGAGCCCTCCGCTAACAGAACCTTCCGCTAACAGAGCCCTCCACTTACAGAGCTCTCCACTAACAGAACCCTCCACTAACAGAGCCCTCCACTAACAGAGCTGTGCGTTTATCTTACACAGTCTTTGACTGTTAAGCCAATAATATCACATTTTTAGCCATCCAAATCATTTCTGTGCAAACTTCTCCAACACTTCTCTGCACTTGCTCAACACACATGCAACTCTTCGCTGAGGTGGAGCTGTGGATTTGGTTTAGGACACAGTGTATGTACTGTGAGCTGTAAATATTAAGAAAATTTCAGCTAGTAACCAAACGCCACAGGGGCCTTTATACAGGGGCATAGCACATGTTTTTGTTCAAATGTGATTCCACCCCCCCACTTTTGTCAGATTATATTGTATTAAATTGATTAAATTGTATTTATAACTTGGCATCCCTATCTCAGAACACCCCCACTTTTGGAAAGCTTGATACGCCCCTGCCTTTATACACAACCGGACAGCTATGTGACAACTGTCTGATCAGTGATCAGTGCTGCTTCGTAAACAGCACGCCTGGTGTCTGAATCAAGTGTCTGTTGTTCAGTTCATTCCTACATGAGTCCAGAGAAGCTTTGGGGATGTTTTTATGGGAAATATTTGGGTGACTATTGACTCCTGGTGTTCTGGCATTCGAGGAAACATTTGTACCAAAGTGGAGGGAAATAAAGGTGAATTGTATCCATTTCCCATCCTCAAATGTGTTCCCTCAGGGGAGGAGGTGACTTTAGGTGCACATGCCCCTTTGGCCAGAGTGCGACAAATTTGTTCCCAAATAACCATTTGGTTTAGCCACCCTCAACAATATATACCAAAATACGTACGCAGGGTCCCCAGGTTCCTCCCCAGTGATAGATTACCGTATATTACTGAACATTAACAGAATTCTTGTCCACCCCCACCTCCACCTCCACCGCCAGATGCTTAGTTATCATTCCAAACACTCTGCCTTTGCCCTCAGGAAGGGTTATTTCTATGGTGCTTTGGGGAAAAGAGCGCTCCAGACTGAGTCTAGTTTTCACCATTTACTACAAAAAGACCCAAAGGCACCATAATTCCACACACATTTCTGGAGGGGAGAGACTGTCCTTCAGTTCATCTTTACCAAGAGACCCCATCAAACATCTGACCTCCTCCCCTCTGTAAGGAAACGTGGTGACTGTCTCACTGAAGATACAGCAGCCCAAAAAGTGTCTGGACAATTTATTAAGCATTTAAACACATTTTAAACAAAAACACTGTCCGCAATAATGGTGGGGAACATGTCTCAGGGTGGTAGGGGCCTGGTGGGTTAAACACTTGAGCGTGAACCCGATGACTAGAACGTCACAGGTTCAGTCCCCACTTTTTTACCATTAAGCAAGGCACCTAATCTTCATTTGCCCCAGGGGGGCACTCCCTGTAACTAATGACTTCAAGCCGGTCTTAATAAGAGCGTCAGTCAAATGCCCCCCTGTTTTGAACCTGCTCAACTGAACCAACCACTTTTTGGTAGACTGTTTGGCCAAAACCTTGTAATGGTCTGTTTAAAATAAATAGTTTGATGCTTTAGTCAAACATGTCCTTTAACTGCGAGATAGCATTCTCCTCCAAGCATGTTGAGGCAGGCTGTTGCAGTAGCTGCATCTGTCCATATGCTTTTTGCGGGTCACTGATTCACAATGCTCCTGTCAAAACTTCCTAATTTCTTTTTTAAACCCCACTAATCCTTGCAGATTATCTCAGTGGCGGCATCTCCACCAATGGGTTTATTTTTACAATAAATAGATGAGTGGATGGCTGGAGAGACGGATGGATATGGGGAAAGGTAGATAGCAGGATGGATGGCCGGATGGAGAATTGGATATTATTAAGGCTCAAATTGATTTTAAAAGGTCTGTAGCATGGAATATCAAAATGTCCATGATCATCTGAGAGAAAACAAAAGCTCCTGAGCTCATTTGACTGCCAATTTAGCCTAAAACAGTTTATCTACACATACCGAAGTGATATAATTTTTTGTTATTGGTTAACAATACAGTCGATTTTAAAGAATTGCTTCAAAAATAACATATTAAAAGGTTCTGAGGTAGTTCTTCAACTGCATTGCTCCAGAGAATTATGCTAATTTACTGTCAATTGAAAGCTTGTGTGAGGTTTTGATACCTGATTCTTTCACTTCCTGTCCTTTCATCAGCTGGTTTGCCTTCTATAGCTCAGCTTGCGAGAAGCTCCTCCAGGGAGGTAAGAAAGATGCCTAAAAAGGTGCAGAAGAAAATACCAGCGAAAACCAAAGTGAAAGTCATCCTGCAGAAAAATCCCAAGAACAGACCAAAAAAAGCCAAATCCGGAAAGACGGAGACGGTCTCAACTTCAGGGAAAGCCAAGGAACCTGTTAAACGTATGTACAGAGACGTATACAGTATGAGACAACCAGCAGAGACCATACTGTATACAGTCCACCACCGGGACGGTCATAACCAGGGTGCAGGAAATCGCTCTTCATCTGGCCTCACTAATTCACCGGGCTCCTTTCTCCTGCCAGCTTTCATTTACATGCAACATTTCATATAGACTGTTAAGCAAAATATCAGTTTCCCATTTTTAAAGATTAGTTTTATCATCCAAAGTTTGATCTTTAGTTTTACATTTGAGCGACAAGCCTGCCTTCCACTAACACACCAATTAGCAATGAAAATCACACATTTACTCCGAACCGAGAGGAGTTAGCTTATGTGGTTTCCAACACTGGACCTGCTACCTGACTTCAACCTGTGAGAATGGGGTTAGGTTCCATCCTGGCGAGCTCAGAAAATGGATGGATGGCTGAATGGATGGATGAATGGATGGATGAGTGGATTAATAAAGGTTTATCTTAAAATGCATTATGAACTCTTATTTGAGGATGTAGCACCAAAGAGGGTTCCTCTATTGGGTCAGAACTTCTTTGGAACGATATAGGACTTGGTAGGAGTGTATGCTGCAGTTTTACTGTGAATTCTTCTGTGAATGTCTTAACTCAAGCCTGATGCTAATTGGTGGATCATAGATTTAGATTTTTATTAAATTAGCCTTGCTGCTCCAATGCTAGAAAAAAGTTGGTTATTGGGAAAACATATAACTTTGTTTTCTCACTTTCCATCGTCCCTTTTTTATACTGAAGTGAAGCTCGAGATTTTGGTTCCCTTTTAATGTGGTCCTTTCTGGTAAAAAAATGAAAGCTTAAGTCGTAGTAGAAAATCGGACGATCTGTAATGACCGACACATGCCCAGACTGGACACCAACTAGTTTATCCATCTAGCTGCAGTATTTCCTGCCCACTGCAGTGTGGTTTGTCTGTTGCCCTCTTTTATGTAAAATGCCGAAGCAGCCCCTTGCTTTTCTGAATGGGACCTTCTACCTTTTCGCTGCCCTCCCTCTCCCATTCTCTCCATTCTGTTCTTTCCCTCCATCTCTCTTCTCTCTAATTATCTAATTACCAGTCTCTTCTTGAGCTAAGTCAAGAAAACACAAAACTTCACACTTTAACTAAACCCCCCCACCCCCGTGCTGGACGCTTCCTCTGACGGGGCCTGGTTTGTTTACTCTGGGCTGGAAGCGGGGGAGTTGCATCGGGAATCTAAGCAGGAGAATGTGTGTGTGTTGTGTTTAAACACTCTGAAGTTGAGAGCAGGGATCACTGATTCCACAGTTAAGTCCCAGTCTTTCCACTGGCTTAGGAAGTTGAGGGACTTGGGGTGGTTTTGGGGGGGTTGTGGATAAAGAGGAATTTTCAGTTTGTCAGTCCGGGGCAAAGGGGTGTTCCTTCCACCTTTAATTTTGACTGGACAGGGTTGTTCTGTCAACTTTTGTGGACATTTTCATTTACTCAAGAGGCATTGGGTTCATTTTGATAATGGGTGGGGCTGTTTTGACAACAAATCTTTGTGTATTTCCATGATTACAAAGATTTCTGATGCACTAAGAGATATTAACAGTGGAAACACTGATTTCCCTGTGCAACATTATCCAAAAATATGTATAAACTATAATTTGGGTTTTTAAAAAAGCTATAATTTTGCCCTATTTATTTAACAATTCTGAATATTTTACTCATTAATTAGTTTGATCTGATAGTGGAATCTGCTAATTTTATTAAACACAAACAGACATAGCATACTTACAACATCCTCACACTGACGGTGCCGTTCATGAGTCTAAAGGATTTGGCGGCCTGTATGAGCTCTAAATCCACAAGTTTAATTGGAAGGAAATGACTGAGATAACAAACACAGTTCACTGAGGACAGATGGCACCCGACTACAGGTCCAGTGGGCTTCTGGGGCGAGAGTGTTAAACTTTTACAGCCTGCAGAATGCATCAGAGAGAGAGAAAGATATGAGAGGGAAAGAGAGAGAGAGAGAGAGAGAGAGAGAGAGAGACAGAGAGAGACACAGAGAGAGAGACAGAGAAGAGAGGGAAAGGGAGACAGAGAGAGAGATACAGAGAGGAGAGGGAAAGAGAGACAGACAGAGAGAGACAGAGAAAGAAAGCGAGAGAGACAGAGAAAGAGAGACAGAGAGACAGAGAGGGGAGGGAAAGAGAGACAGAGAGAGAGACAGAGAGAGAGAAAGAGAAAGAGAGACAGAGAGGGGAGG
>JBBMFX010048198.1:0-11310 GCA_037832545.1 Rhabdalestes septentrionalis
TAGGCAGAGTTTTGAGTCAGGAGTGATCATTTTGTGGGAATTCGAGTGAAGAGTATTTTGAAAGACAGCCTCCATCTGAGCTTTTGAACACCAGTTGCTCTTGGATTGGGGAATTAGGAATTTGAGGAGTTTTCACAGCAGCTGAACCAGTTGAAGACCAAGCAAGGGTCCCCAACAATATTTCCTGCTTCCAAAACGTCAACTTCAAGAACTTATTGTTTTCTTTCCACTTGATTTATCCCCCCTGTCAACAGTTGTCATTGTATGAGATAGTCGGTGTTATACACTGTTACGTTTACCTCTCTGTTGTTTTAATGTTACAGCTGATAACAGCACATAAACAAAAGCTAACAAAACTGCAATTTGAAACCATATTGATGGAGTAAACTTAGCAGAAAGTCAGGTAATTTGCACATATATAAATGTTTTGTGTAAAAATAACTGAAAGATTTCGCTGTTTTAACGTGTGTTTTTTACATTGGTTTCTTAATGGTTTGTTTTATACTAAATCTGTTAAAGATTAATCTAACCATTATTAAAATATTATGATGCACTTATGAAGTCATTAATTTCCAAGTCTAGATCTAAATAAGCTGAGGATCAAAGTTTAACTACCTTCACATATTGGGCTATACATGTGTATTTTCTGTTTTTATCATCAAACATCTCTGTTCAGGCAAAATGAAAACAACATCAAATCAGGCTAAAAACATACAATTTTGCCAAAATACAGTTTTGCTGCTGACTGTATTAAGTCTTTATTGTTTGCAGAATGAGGCTTGAAGATTGGAATTTTTTAACAGCAACAATGGCAATTATTACTAGGGTTGGCTACCGAAAACCGGTGCCAATACGGAACCGGTCCCTATGTAATCGGTATGTACTGGACCGAAACAGAATGCGAATTTTGAGGCCTCATTTCGGTGCCACACTAATGGCTGAACTGTCGATTGAAATCAGACCTCGACCCCCCGAAGCACAGATGATATAGTGATGTATTACTCATACTCCTGGTTTAGGGTCTAAAACTTAAATCGAAAACCTGAACATGACAATCCATTCAGCGTTCTCTTCCAGCAAACAGCTACTAGCAGCGCGTCTTTATTTTTGTTCTGGGTCCTGAGACCTAGCTGCCTCACTGGTGCCTGTCAGAGTAGCGGTAACCATAGTGACCACTATCCCACTGACTGACTTTAACACCTGCAGAACTTGCAGGATGAAGCAACGAGAAAACTAAAAACAATTACAGCGTTTTTCCAAAAACCAGAAACTGCGCCTCTGGAACTGCACTTTTTTCCACAGATTCAGATCCCGAGTCAGGATTGTAGGGATGGACCCTAATACGGTGTTTTACGAATAAATATTTCGAACAAATACTTAAAAAATACTTGTTTTGGGAACAAGAAAAACTTTACATTAAATGCTGCGTTTCCACATGAGACATGAGACTGCAGCGCGCGCGAGAGAGAGTGAGAGAGAGAGAGAGAGAGAGAGAGAGACATTCAGGAGTCGGGTGTGCACGCAGAAACAGAAGTCTCATTATTTTTGGTGAATGGATTTTGAATATACGTGCCCTAACTGGGTTCTGGAGGCAGTTAATAACTCTTTCGGGAAGCGGAGTTTGATCTGGAGATTATTACGGTGCATTACTGACGTCTGCAGTCAGTTTACGTAGCCGTGTTAGCTCAATCATTTATGGGGATTTTCCACTGACTGGTATCAGCTCGGTTCGGTTTAACTACTCGCTTTTTTGCTTTTCCACTACTTGAATCTGGTACCTGGTAGCGTGTGGATAATTAAAAGGCACCCATTTCCAGAGCCCCGTTCCAGGCCACGCCCCACCACCGACCACGCCCCCATCGATTAATTCCCCCATATTAAACACGCTATCTGCACCCGTTTGAAGCGGTTTAGTTATTTTAGTTGGGGTAGGTGGCTTATATTGTATTTGCTTAAATATACTTTAAACTTTTAATATATTGTTCAAATTCAAGCATTCCTTTTTTTCAATAAAAATGTATTCTTGAGACATCCAGCATCATTTTGTGGCTTTTGTAAAGTACCGGATCAGGCACCGTTTTGGCACCGGTACTGTTTTAAAAGTATCGATTTGGCACCGGTATCGAAAAAACCCTAAACGATACCCAACCCTAATTATTACCCAATTGGTTTAAAACTTAGAAGGGTTGTGTTTTTGTGCGAGAAAGAGAGAGTGAATTAGAGTGACCCAAATCCTAAATGCTCTCCAGATGAATGAGACTCCAGAGGAATGATGAAGTGACTGTGTATGTATTGTCCTTTGGGAATATTGGGTGACTTGTTAATGTCATGTGTGTTTTGCTCTGAGTCTGCTCATTTTACTGTTTTACTGTTTATCACTCTAATGGTATTTTTACTTCAATAAAGATCCTGGATTTTGGAAGCCCTGTAAATAGCACTGCTAAATGATATCTCTACATTACCAATAGCCAACCCTCTTAAATAAGTTATATCAATATCACTCACCATTAAAAAATGTATATTACTGAACTAGAAAGACAGAACTTTTCCATAAAACATTGGCTTCTCCTTCTTACTGACCACTCTAACCTAGGGAAATGGCCTTTGAGTCTGAGATGTTGAAAAGTGTTTATATTGAGTTTAGGGGTGGTGGCCAAAAGGTTTGGGATCCTTGGGTAAAATTAAACTCTTTGGTTTCCTCTGAAACATGACTGATGTTTCTAATATGCAGTAAAATTTAAATAATGTTAACTCACATTTATTTTTCTCATTCTTCTTCTTGAGTTCCTTTCCCCTGCAAATTGCCTGTTGTAGGATGGAGGGAGCTCAGTGGGTCATGAGGTCATACGTTTGAATCCTACCTTTAGCACCACCATTGATGCCGTAAATGTTCCTGGGCCTGATTTTATGTATTTAACTTGTTTTTCAAATCAGCACAGAGCATGCAACAAATACAAGAAAAAATAGATTTTGTGTTGCTGCATGACTGTAAATACCGGCTTGCTCTTGTGTCATTTTTTAACAGATAATGGCAGCTGGACACATCTCTGTTCACACACATATGCATTTGAACTGTGACTGAATCTGCATCTGACCAGCTGTCTTCTCTGTGAACAAGAGAAAGAAATACACCAGAGTAGCATCTTAATCATCTTATACATGGTTCTTGCGCACACACTAACCCAACATGAGCAAAATGGATAGGAATTTTTCTGTGATAATGTAGACATAAACCATGTGCTGCATTGCTCTCTTTGTGTTCTTTTGGTCTTGCTTCGGGTTTTTTGGACTGTTTAAAAAGGTCAGATGGATTGAATTAATTGTTTGTTGTTTTAACTCCATTGTACCAAGTGAACTTTCTGAAAAACAAAGAAAAGGTTCATTTGTGATCATGTTTTGGTGGTAACAGATGGTGTGCATTAACCTTTGCCCTTTGCACTGGTCATCTTTACCCCTGTTCAACCCTATAAGAATAATAAGCATTGTTTCTTTCTAGGTCAAAGAGCTGAAACATACACTCTATCTACTTCCAAAATTATCTACTGTTTCACTTCATTACATTTTTGGCACATCACTTTATATATATTTTTTCTTATCAACTATTTGGTTTCTTAATATTGGACAATGTAGCTATAAAATGTTAAATTCTTTAATAATCAGTTTATAGGTGGTGAGATGATCTTTCCCCCCTAACCATTCTCAAAGTTTTATCAAATTGAGTGGAATATATTTCTATAAAATTTTAGAAATCCTGAAAATGTACCTGTGGTGAAAAATGGTGGTTACATTCTATTAATGGATTTACTTATTTACTGACTACCTCTCTGTCTGTCTTCCTTTCTCTCTTACTCACAGGACGAGCATACTCCAAAACCCTGCAGCAGGCATCCATCACTGTGTTGAACAAAGGCCTGTGTGAGCGCCGCTACTCTGGTCACTTCACCAGCCGCATGCTCTGTGCTGGCACAGCCTTAGAAGAGCGCCGCGTAGACAGTTGCCGTGGAGACAGCGGGGGTCCACTTGTTTGCGAACAGGCTAGTGGTAACTGGGTATTGTACGGTGTGACATCCTGGGGTCACTCATGTCGACTGCAGGATGCTCCAGGTGTTTATGCCAAAGTCTCGGCCTTCTTGCCCTGGATTAAGAAGGTCACAAGTAGGGTGCAGTGATTAATGGAGAATTCCTGAAGATACCTTGAAAATCTGATCATAAGTTACATTCTGAGGGATTCAGTAGAAAATATCAGTATGTGCTCAGATTAATCATCAAACATTATTGAAAATGATCAAAGCTTGACAGTGGCAAAGTTTCAAAAGACTGTGATGAATGTACATTAGTATAAAAACCATGATATAATTATGTTTCTTTTTATAGTTAGTGTATATTTCTGTTAGGATATGTCAAACGGTTTCTAACAACAAAATGTTCTCATTTTTAAAAGGAATAGCTTGACCAAGCATGCTTACGTGGCTAGCGATGAATAGAAGCATGTAGCATATGTATGATGTTATTTGGTGAGTTTTTGACTTTATTTATTGTTAGTCTCATTGGGCCAGACTTGATATCATAACAAGAGTGTCTGGGTGGGGCAACCATAACAACTTGTGTGCTAAATGTAAATAGGAATATATTAGCGGGGACATCATAGAAATCCACTGAATCATTTTCACCAGTCACCCATACCATTAAAACCACGTATTGTGTAGGTCCCCCTTGTGTTGCTGAAATGGCATTGACTCGTTAGTGCAGTGACTTCTCAAGGCATGGACTCTATAAGGCCTCTGAAGTTGTCCTTACTATTACTCACAGATAATGACAACTGCATAGTGAGAACACCCCAAAAGTTTTGGAATAACACTTTCCTATTTTTCCTGCTTCCAGCACATCATTTTCAAGAACTGACTGTTCACATGCTGCCTTATATATCTTGTCAGTTTGTGGTGATTACATGCAGTAAAAATAAACATCTCTTGCAAGAGAGAAATCAGATTAAGCTTTAGCTTTAGATCATATCAAATACCTTCAAAAGAAAATGGTTAAATGCATTGATTTTGCACATTGAACACACCCCAGACAAAAGAATCCAACTAGCTCTCCCCATATATGTATTATTGTTATACATTAATTAATGTTAGCATTAATGACAGAATGCTCTCAACATTTGGATTTTGTTTATATTTTATGTTAGCACTTCATGGTTATAGGGACCACTATGTGAATATTAAAAAGTAAGACTTCTTTAAAAAGTATCAAGCATGGTATTAAACAGACATTAAAGCTCTGAAATACAGGTTGACAGCTTGTTTCCAACAAGTTTGAAAGAAAAAGTTCTGGAAAGCTTCTAACATGTACACTCAGCTCCTGAAATAATCCTGGAATACAGTTGTCATATGAGTTCTAATAAATAGATGACATCACTATACCAGCACACTCCTCAGCATCATACATTCTCCCCAAGAAATATGAAATTATTTGTAGCACTTGAACTATGTGAGTGGAGCTATGTGAATGATTTTTAAGAACAGGATTTAATTCATCTTAACATAAAGCAGGGAAAGGTCATGTATCTTATAAAATGTCCATTCACGTGTGTTTATCCAGTTGAAAGTTTGTACAAAATTCTTGGTGTTTTGACATTCGTGTTGTCTTTAAGAGTTTCAGGATGAGGCGGGAGAACTGAGCACAATACAGATTTATATTAAATGTAGAGTAGACCATTGCATTATTGAGTTGGTGGCATATAGACTAATGAACCTCATCCTTGTGTATGACAAGCTTTTTTTTTATCCAAAAGATTATTAATTATATAGCCTAGTTTCCATGATTAGATTTTTGGCATGTAATTTTTGGTATAATGAAATTGTGCATTTCAAATTTCAAATGACCTCTGATTATGTCAAAAAGATGAAGGCAAAATGGAGGATTTGTCCTGACAACAACAAAATAAATACTTGCGTCTATCATATTAAAACGTTTAATTAGGAACTCACAGCCCCTAAATGTCATTCTATTTACCATGTATTATGTTGTATTTTTTTAGCCTAGGATTAAGATAGCTTTAAATCATGGATGCTATATTTGCCTTTAGAATCGTATCTAAAACATTTTTTCCTGTAAACATGAGTATGTATTTGGGAACTTTTTTTACTGTTTAAGTAAGCCCAGTGTTTAATTTCCCACATGCGGGAATAATAAAAAATCTTAATGTCAACTTGTGTTGATATGAGAGTGTCTCATTTTACAAATATACAACCCAGTTTAATAACTCCTGATAAATCAGGCAAGCATGTTTACTTGTTTAAATTGTTGATCATTATTATTCTAGCATAATTAATTCAATGGGAATGAATACTGAAAGTCCATTAAATATTGTAAAAATCGACCTTTATTTTTCATTTAATCCATCCAGCCTTATACATCCTTAATTGCTTTGCCTTTACATATCGATCCTTAAGTACAACTAAAACCAGAGCCGTGTTTATGTTGCTGTTACTACTGTGTATAAAACAAGTCTTAATTTACACTGTGAGCAATATTAATAAAAACTGTTGCTCTTTTGAAATGGATTCTATACAATCTGTTGCACAAATTTTGTACAGTTCCTAAACCAAAACTTTGGAACATCTAAGCATCTACACATGACCTCGGTGTAGGTTTACTCACTGCAAATTCTATAATGTAAAATTTTATGAATGTAGTTTGTGACACTGGCAATGTACATGTCATTTTTTTCACTGTACATTTTGTTTGTGAAGTTTTGTGATGAAGTAGTGGAATGAAGCAGGAATGTGTTTTTTTTCCTACAATGCAAAGAAAAGTAGACACATTCGGGTATGACTGGGAAATCTGTGAGCAAAAGAAAGGAACAGTTAGCAGGCAAGTTCTCTGAGCAATAAGGACTGGTCCAACCCAGCTTAACTGTGTTCCCAGTAGTATGTGTGCATTTATGTACACTAGCATTCAGTGGTTTGGAATCAATAATATAAATAAATAAAAAAATAAATAAAAATAGGCTAGGAACACCGCACTCAGGGAGCATTGTGTGGGGGCAGTACCTTGCTCAAGGGTAACACAGAGGTGCCACTAGGATTCAAACTTTCAACCATTTGATCACAGGGTCAACTTCCTCCCACTAGGCCACCAACTGCCCTAAATGTAATGTTTTAAAGTCCATTTATGAGTCTGCTGGGAATTTTTTCCGCATGCTTCAAACTCTGTCAGAGGAGATGTGTCCTCAAAATGTACCTTTATTAAGTAAAATAATATCCAGTAGATTGCGTTATTGTGTTTCCTATGGTAACAAGAATTGTTACTGGGTGGTTGCTGTGGTTTTGCCCTTCAAGATTTGTAAAAATAAATAAATAATGAGATTTGTAAAAAATAAAGAAATAAATAAAAAATAACCACTTGTACACTTCCCCCCACCTCTCTGTTTAGTTCTTCTGACCTTAGAAAGTGTTTATTTTAATTTCAAATCCCAAAACTCCCTTTGATGATCAGAGTATCCACTGTTGAATCAAACACGCGGAGGCTCCAAAAAATGGCATCTTTTTGTATATGATTGTGTTTTAGCACCGACACTAAAACTCACATCTTTGATGTGTGGTTAGACCTTGCTGAGAATGCAGCAGATGTTCAAGCAAACTGCCAGATTTTTCCAGGCAGGTTGCCAAGTGAGGTGACATCATAATAGAGATTTTCTCTCTATATATTTATATCACAGTGGTCTCTCGATCAGATTTCAAAAGATTTATACTCGTCCCTGATCAACTGATCAAAAATGTGTATACAAACACACTAATATGCATTATAATAGATGTTATGACGTGAATGGTTCCAGAATTCTTCACAAACTCAAATGAGAAGCGGATTCAAATTAAGTTAGAAAAATGATAATAAAAATAAAAGTTAAGAATAACAAGAGTGTGATTGTGTAAGCTAAAAGATGTATTTTCATGAGAAAATGGGAAGTGTGATTACATGGTTGCTATAAAACCAGAGTTTGGAGATATAAGCTTTTATTTTACGGCCAAAAATGTTTGCTAAACAAAATATTCTGCTAAAAGTGTGGATTTTACTCTGAATGAAATGTGAAATTCTGTGTGCAGCTTCTTCAAAGGAAACTGTAAAATAATACTTTTGAGTTTGAATTCTAATTTTCTTAACATTTTAGTCAAAATTTTGACATGCTTGTGTTCTATGTAATTTATTACTTGAAAGAGGTCATACAAAACTGTGTGTGGGTAGCTGGATTGCCTAGTGGTTAGGGTGTTGGCCCTGCAATCACAGGTTGGGGTTCAAATCCCAACTGCTAGCATCACTGCTGAGGTACCCTTGAGCAAGGTACAGTCCCCTCACACTGTTCCCTGGGTGCCTCACTGGCGGCAGCCCCCTGCTTCACTTAGTGAATGGGTTAAATGCAAAGAAATAATTTCACTGTGTGTTGTACTTGTATGACTATGCATGTGATTAATAAAATGTATGACTATGCATGTGACAAAGTGTGTGTGAAAGAGAATGTGGCTAACACTAATGTGTTAGTTAGCTCAGTCTGATCTACTACTCGTTCCTGTTTACCCAACACACACAGGCTCATTGTGTGTCTGTGTGAGTGTTGAAGCCTGTTACTAAGGAGAAGATTCTGTGCATTTTTATTATCATTCATCTTTTTGTAGCTTAATTTGGAGCTGTTTCTCGCCTGAGTTTGTGAAGAATTCTGAAAGCATTCACGTCATAACATCTATGAGCAATAACAAATGTCCCACATTAACATATCCAAGCACAGCCACAGATGCAGTCATCCATGAGTGTGCACAGCGTGGTAATTTGGTTCTGTTTGTGGGAGAGCAGCATTCTACACTACCCATGTAATCTTTTTAGGTAACCATTTTTTGGCATACATTGTTTAACTTAGCAGTTGAATGGGGAGCAGCATTTGGCATATATATCAAGAGTTTCTTTGTTCTCTGCTGTCCTTCAGGGTATCAGCAACAACATGTGAATGGATGACTGAGCTTCTCTGGGCTTCAAGATGGAATGAGAGTAATATCATGGTAAGTCATCAAAAGCATGTCCAGACATATAATCTATTAACATCAAGTTCTTTAATATAGCCATTCAAATTTTCATTACAAAGCTCTGCCAGCTAGTTTGAAGTTGTAAGGTACATTAGGTTCTAAACTGCATGTAAATGTTGATTTAAACTGGAATATTGACCTTGAGTAATATTAATACTAGTTTAATTTAAATCTGGTTAAATCCCTTTGCATGAATTGTTTCAGATTTATAAACTGACAGATTAATTCATTCAATTGTATGTCATTGTTATTTTTTTTGTGTGCAGAATTTGAGGCTATATATTCCAAATTATTTCACAATTAAAAATTGTGAAATAATTTGGAATCATTTTCAAATGCAAATGAATTGATTAAGAAGCACAACAAAGTGTGAGAATGAGATTCAGCTCATCCTCTGATGCACTATATGTATATCTAATGTTATTATCTAAACATTTCTGAAATCGGTTCCAACAAAAAAATTGTCAAGCTATTTTAAAGCTATGAAACATTGTACTGCAACATCAGAAATGAACTATATTAACGAACCGGTGGTTCCCTTTCTGACATTTATTGACAATGTGTTCATTTTGAATAAGAAATGACCGTTGGGCAAACTAAAGCTCATCTGTGTGCTTGGGATGCCATCGTGTGGATTCAAGAAGCCATGACCAGTGAGCTGGAACATGAACAGAAATATTTGTTTTTATGCTGCAATATAGGTAGTAGAGATGGGTTGGTTCCCCTATTCCACTCAGCTCTCATGACTCTGCCAGCTTATTGTAACATTATACCATATAATTATATAATTATACATTCCATATACAATGCTATACAATTATTTCACAATTAAAAATGGGGGAGATTCCGGGTTATGGAGGAGACAAGACTCTCGTGCATGTGACATAAACTGTTACTTCTGGTGATATATCTTAGCAGTTATGCACTTTGTGTAGGGCAAAAAAACGTTTGTAGTGCAGAAATTGCAGTATTTCACTGCAGGAGGATTTTTTTCCGCGTTTCACCGCGAGAGTAACTATGCCGAGCACACGTCAGGCTAAAGCTAGTCATGATGGCGGACGTGATTCTCCGAGTGGCCTAGATCAATGTACCAACATGTCTGGAGACCAGCTGAACCTCACATCTTTCACCGAACAACTAAAATTACTCAAGTCGGACATTTTTGAAAAAAATTATTCAATGGTGGCGTTGTTTCGGAGTGAGATGTCGTCGGTTCGTGAGCTTTGTTCCTTACTGTCTCACACTGATCGGCTCGGTGAACTGGAAAAGACCGCTGTCTTTTGTGAGGGCTCGGTGAAGGACCTGAAAACTACCGTTACCACTCTTGCCAAAGAGGTTTCACGTCTGAATGCAAAATGTGATGAACTGGAGAGCAGGTCCAGACGTAAAAATATTTTGGTATTTTGGAAGGTGCGGAAGGTTCTTAACCGACTCAGTTTATCGGCCGCATGCTTCGTGACATTCTCTGGCTCGAAGTGGATCCAGTAACTGATTGAGCATATCGGACGTTATACCCCAAACCGAAAGCGGGTGAAGCTCCGCGTCCGTTCGTTCCAAGGTGGCATTATTTTCGGGACAGAATCAGTATCTTACAAAAATCCAGCGAACTGGGCGCATCTCTGAGCTATAACGGGAGGAGAGTCCACATTTTTCCAGATCTTTTCACACTCTGCTGAAGAAATGCGTTGCTGTCGCCGGGGTCAGGCTTCTACTATGAGACAACCCAGGATTTAAAGTGTACGGCTTCTTCTTTCCTAGCCAGCTGAGGATAACACTTCAGAATTGTAAAGAGTAGGGCTGGGGATTTAAAAAATCGATGCACCGATCAATATCGATTCTCGTTCAAAAAATACGACATCGATTCAAAAATTCGCAGATCGATCTTTTCCTGCCGTCACTACTGCTCGCGACTGCGCAAGGAAAGCAGGTGCGTTCACACCGGATGCGAATGAAGCGTCAAGTGCGAGTGATATACATGTTTAGTCAATGTGGCGCGTTTCGCGCAAATGGCGCGGCGCGTTTGACGCGCCAATGCGCAAGTTGAAAAATCTGAACTGGGGGACACCTATTTAAACGAGAGGAGAAAGGAGTGGGTTAGCAGCAGGGTCAGGGAAAAAATGGAAGTACTATCTTTCATCGACCCCTTTGTCTCCCTTTTCTGCCTGAAAAGAGTGATTACTGTCTACATACACGATCATGGATTGAGTAAGGTGCAAACAGTGTTTGGTCAGAT
>JBBMFX010048226.1:0-11310 GCA_037832545.1 Rhabdalestes septentrionalis
AGAGAGAGAGAGAGAGAGAGAGAGAGAGAGAGAGAGAGAGAGAGAGAGAGAGAGAGAGAGAGAGAGAGAGAGGCAAGCAAAAGAAACAGCGAAAGAAAAACAATCATGGGCCATACACTGAAGTGGGCAGCTTGCCAAGAGTAACAACTCACTCATCGAGTGATGGGGGCAAGGAGATAAAGGAAAAGGGAATGTGTGTGTGTGCATGTGTGTGTGCATGTATCTTTAGTGTTGATTTGAAAAGCAGAGTGAGTGTGTGGTTAAAATTCTGTGGAGGTCATCTGCCTGCTTAGTGCCACCACAAGTCTGATCTTTTGACCTTTTGTTCCAGTAACTTACCCCAAGCACAATTTACACACACATATAACCAGAGATAAAGACACAGATGTACACACACACACACAACTTGGTTCAGAGCTGCACGTAGCTATATTTTCAAGGTACTCCAATTGTTTTTTTTTTGCCACAACTCTGTTCATATCCCCTCAGCAAGGTATCACACCTCAAATATTTAGAGACACACACACACACACACACACAAACACAAAATACAAAACTACATAATAGCCAAGGCATCAGGGCATAAAGTACATGTCACTTCACTTAGCCAATCTCAAACCCCATCTATTTTTCTTAGGCTCTACATGTGTGTTTCTCTTTCAAGCATCAAAATTGTGGAGAGAATTGAAGGGCTCATAAAGTGTAAAACTGATTTAACTATGTAACTACGTAAACATTATTCAAATTCTAAATGTACTCATCACCCATCAGATTGACAGAGCTGCAAATGCCTGTTCTGAAGCTGCCATAGTCGTGATGTCACAGCCCTGAATATAATTACACATGGCGGCCTATTCAGCCTACTGCAGTTTAGGACACATATTTGGAAGAAATGACTAAATACATTTTTCAAGTTGGACAGCCAATCATAAGAGGGACAATTTACACATTTCATTCCAAAGGACACAGTAAGAAAAATAACCTGATTAATTCTAATAAACAGAGAAGAGTTGGAAATTATTATACAAAAAATTGAGAATCATAAAAATTGGTGTAGTTTTGTTTGTTTTCCCAGAGCCTCTTTCTGTCTTCTGTCTTTTTCTGTCGTCTGTCTGTCTCTCTCTATCTCTCTTTCCTCTTCCCACCCTTTCTCACTTTCTGCATAAACAAAGAATAGGATATCCTGTTTTGCAGTGAAGCCTATGGCTCTAAAAATAGGATTGATTGTTATTCTAGATCACTGAGAGGTACATGGGCACAGAGAAATGTCGCATCTCCCTGCACAAGTCCTCACCACACATACACACATGAACATGTGTCGTCAATAAATGTGCTTTGTCTTCCATTCCACCCGCTCTCTCTTTCTCTAACTCTCTAAAACAAAATTCCTAAGGACGCATGCCAAGCTGGTTTACATTCTCTCACATGTTTCTTATCTTTTTCCTCTGGAGCAAACTAGTACACATTTTGGATGTCTTTTTTATGAGCAGTAATACTGAGTATATGCCACTCATGTCAGAAATACACAGTGCTGAGATGTGTCTTTACAGAGTGTCACTCCATCAGCATTTCAGTCACTAGCAGTATGCACATGCCACAACCATGAGGTCAAATGGGTGGACAGAGGTCAGCATGGATGAGCATAGCAGTACTACAAATGCTTCAGGAGCAAGTGTGCATACAAATTTGTATACAAACGCATGCCTAAGTGCACAAGTGTAAGCCAAATGAAAGCATGCATAGATATACATGTACAATACATGCTAAAGATCACATTTGGTTCATTTTCCATTTGGCCTATAAAGGTATTTCGGCCTCCATGTGCATGACCTTGGTAAATATTTCAAAACTATAGCTCATCTATTTTCATGAACAATCTTCTATGTGTTCATCTAGGATGATCTTGTAATGACACAACCATGTGCTAGTGATGTTTGAGGCATAGATCACTCTCAACCTGGCAGTAACACTGACAAGTTTAAAATCATTTGACACACCTGAGTAGTATTAACACCATACACAGTACCACTGTCCAAATACAGTGAGTTGAAAGAAGTATTCAGACACTTTTGTTTTTGTTATTTACCTCTTTTGCATATACACACCTCACCTTGCACTTAAACTGTAAACAAATGTTCTAAAATTCATAGGTTCTAAAAACTATGAATACTGCAAAAATATTACTGTGCAATTTTTACTTGATATTAACTATTTGAAATATTTTATTGAGAAAAATATTAATTGAGAAAATTCCATACAAAAGTAGCAAACATGGAGCATGTGAAATAGGTTCCCAAAAATTATTAAACAATGCTTGAAAAATGCCATAGAGACATGGCAAATAACCGTATGAGTACAATCTGCAGCTGTTGGTATACAATGAAAAGTTCATGGAACCACAACTAATGATCCCCAGCCTTGTGTAAAATTTATCTCAGTCTATAATAAGGAAGGTAAGAGAGAAGCCAGCAGTTACTCAAAAAGAGTTGCAAAGAGGTAGAAGGAAGAACAGTTACACAGAGAACAATAATTGCACCTCAGTCACCCTATATCTACACCCCATGCAGAACTTCCCTACTACAGAAGAAGCACAGAGTATAAAATTTTTATACAATCATTTTAAACTTATTATATCTTTTTAAAAATTCTCCTTTTGGAACAATGTAATTTGATTAGACACAATGAAAAATCAAGACATGTTTGGAGAAAGAGTTGTCACACATATGAAGTGCATACCCCCACTAAAAATGTATGTATGTCCAGCAAAAGAATCATTGTAAATAGTTTGCACAATGAATGAGCCAACACTGAAAAAAAGCTAAATGCATAAAGCTAATAACTGCTAACCAGTGTTGGGAGTAATGCCCTACAAAAGTAACTAATTACTGTAATGCATTCCTTTTTGCTGTAATGAAGAAATGTAAGGCATTACAGAACAAAAATTGGTAATATTTTACTCGGTACAAATGTCAGTAACACGCATTACAATGTATTTTTAAACCGGAATTTTTTTTCTCCTTCATATTAATTCACCAAAATCACCGCAAGATCAGCAGAGGAAAAACGTCCATGCAAAATGTTTCACTTCTTGAAGTCACACAGAGAGAAGAGTAGGGAGATGTCCTCTTTTTCCCAGACATGTCCTGTTTTTGAGACCTGTGTCCAACATCCGGGTGGAATTTTAGAATCCTTCGGGATTTTGAGCGAGCTAAACATTCGTCACGTTCCGGGCATCTCTCAGAACCTAAAAGTCCAGAACGGCCGTCGGCCCGAGGTGTATGCGGACGAGATGAGCATTAAACATCTAATACCCCTCGGACCATGGTCAAGCTGCTAAAGAAAGTCCCGCTAAGGCGTCCTCTTCTTCACAATCCCAAATGTGGTCACCCTAGAGATGATTGAAACTGCAACTGATCTAACGGCGGATAGTACTGTGACCTTCCACTGGATGTGTTATGAGCTAATTGGGGGTCATGAGCTATATTTACCTGCCAAATCCATATTTACAGTTATTTTGGCGAGAGTAACTTAAAAGTAATGCAATAGTAGTATAATGCCATTCACTTTAATACAGTAATATTGTACTGTAACTAATTACTTTGAAATGACAGTAACAAGTAATAAATAACACATTACGGTTTTGAAGTTACTTGCCCTGACGCACACACCAGGTCGCGTGACGTCACGGGTCATCAGAGGTAACTCACGCAGAGGGTATATAAACAGGAAATCAGGTGGCATCTAGCACCCAGTTATTCGGGCTTCACCTCATGCCAGAGACGTTAGCTCTAACATCCTCTCGCGTACCTCAAATCCACTCTCAAACCCTATCTACCCTCTATGTGTGTGTGCAAGAGCGAGGATTCCTTGGTGGGAATCACATCTCCTTGTGGAGCGTTCTCAGAGTAAAGAGCGTGTTTCACCAGCCCTCTCGTTTGTATCCGCGACTGGGCTCATCCACCACGCTACATTAGTAGCTCACCGCTCTGTCCCTGCATTCCCGTCAATTCCTTTGACAGAATGTCTGGGTCTGAAGTGAGCCCCGCGGATCTCGCCCATGTTTGGGAAGCCATGCACGTTCACCAGCCCTCTCATCTGTATTTATACTGTTTTCCTTCTCTATAACATACAGTAATCAGCAGTCCTGTGGTCAGAAACTGATCAATGCTGAATGAGGTAGACAGTGATTGACAGATGCATGACAACAGGCTAACGGTACTCCAGTTTAGGGACTTAGATTAGAGGAGAGGTGGACCTTATTAAATGTTTAGTGAATTGGTGTTTCTGTAGAAATTAAATACCAATTGGTTGCTTTCCAAATCATTTAAATGCAGATTTTATATGAAAAAGGTTTCTGCTCTGTACAATATAATAAAGTACTACAGACCATGTAAGTCTTGACCATAATAACAGGAAGTCCAGAACACATGGAGTCCAGACGCAGTAGTTAAAAACTTTTGTTACTACAGCCTCAATGACAGCTCCACTCAGCAGAGCAGTAACTGAGTCACATTCCCCTGACCCCATTAGTCACCTAACCCAGCCTCTTGCTTTGGCCCTCAATCATAATGTCACAGCCAACTTACGCAGGTGCAGAACTGAGATTCCCTCTCCCAACTCCTGTACAAAACACATGAGGAGCAAAAAATAAATATTTGGAGCACCTTCATTCCACATATAAAACACATGCTGCAGCTAGTCTGTGTGACCCATCAGTTTGGTACATTGGTACATTTAAGATTACCAAGCGACTCATGAACAACTCATACAAGGTATTTTTAGAACATACATTAATGTACATTTGAAACAAATATAAACCAATATAGAACAGTCAATTAAAAAATAAGAACAACAAGATTATTTATGTTTTATTTGTCGTCAGAAGCTCTCTTGGGAGATAAGCTGAAGCAGAAATAATCAGAACTATCACAATCAAAGAGACAGCTACTTGATCACCGCACAGACAAACTGAGGTCCTTCCCTCTGCTATTTTTGTCTAACTACTTAAAATCTGTCACTCTGATCGGTTATAACCATGGTCTACTCTTGCAAAAGCTCCGAACTGCTGTTATCTGTAAGTGAAACATATCAGAGATGTGGATGGTGGTAGCCTGTTTCTCAGACTAAATAGTAGATAAGTAATTAACACACCCATGGAAAATATTGTGGGGTTTTTTATCAGTGAACTAGTGAATGTTTATTTAAGAGTTACAAACACATAAGTCTGTGGGTGCAGTCTCAGCACTTTACAATCTAGAGAGTGTAAAGAACATAGCGAGATTTACTATCTGAAGCGATACTCATCTTTGTTGATAAACAAAGCAGAAGAGGATCTTGAGAACCATGAGCAAGCACTTTATCTTAATGGTTAGAGTGTGAGTTAATCAGTTTGAGGGCCAACAGTTGTATTAGTCCATATTTTGTTTTTGTGTGTATGTGTGTGCATGTGTGCATCCTTCTATCTTTTTGTGGTGACCAAATTTAATCAACAATAGAAATATTCCAAAAACTTTAGAAGTGATGATACAATTTTGATCCATACATGTGTGTGTGCTTGCATTAGGGGTGTGCAAAGTGGCCGGTATTCAATCAAAAGTGAAAGATAGAGTAAAATTCATAATGCAGCACGCAAACTCCGTCCGCCACTCCCAGAATCTACCACTGAACTTGATTGTGTGACAGGGGATGGGGGTGGAAGCGGATCATCTACTCCTGAACACAAGCGTGTGACCGGGGGTGAGCAGAGCATCTACTCCTCAACGTGACCATGTGACCGGGGTGAGCGGAGCATCTACTCCTGAACGTGAGTATGTGCCCAGGGTGAGTGGAGCATCTACTCCTGAACGCGAGTGTGTGCCCGGGGTGAGAGGAGCATCTACTCCCAATCGCAAGCATGTGACCGGGGTGAGCGGAGCATCTACTCCTGAACGCGAGCCTGTGCCCGGGGTGAGCGGAGCATCTACTCCTTAATGCGAACGTGGGCCCGTGGTGAACGGAGTATCCCGATCGCAAGCATGTGACCGGAGTGAGCGGAGCATCTACTCCTGAACACAAGCGTGTGCCCAGGGTGAGCGGAGCATCTACGCCTTAACGCGAGAGCGGGCCCGTGGTGAACGGAGTATCCCGATCGCAAGCATGTGACCGGGGTGAGCGGAGCATCTACTCCTGAACACAAGCGTGTGCCCAGGGTGAGCGGAGTATCTACTCCTGAACGCGAACCTGTGCCCGGGGTGAGCGGAGCATCTACTCCTGAATCCAAGCGTGTGACTGGGGTGAGCGGAGTACCTACTCCTGAATGCGAGCGCGTGACTGGGGTGAGCGGAGCATCTACTCCCGATCACGAGCTTGTGACTGGGGTGAGCGGAGCATCTACTCCCGAACGCAAGCTTGTGCCCGTGGAGTATATACTCCTGAACACAATGTTTACCCGGGGTGAGTGGAACATCTACTCCTGAATACGGGCGTGTGCCCAGGGTGAGCGGAGCATCTACTCCCGAACGTAAGAATGTTACCGGGGTGAGCGGAGCATCTACTCCTTAACGTGAGCGTGTGCCCGTGGTGAACGGAGTATCCCGAACGCGAGCTTGTGACCGGGGTGAGCGGAGCATCTACTCCCGAAAGCAAGTGTGTGACCGGGGTGAGTGGAGTATCTACTCCTGAACGCGAGCACGTGACTGGGGTAAGCGGAGCATCTTCTCCGGAACACGAGCTTGTGACCGGGGTGAGCCGAGCATCTACTCCTGAACGTGACTGTGTGACTGGGGTGAGCGGAGCATCTACTCCTGAACGCGAGCTTGTGACTGGGGTGAGTGGAGTATCTACTCCCGAACGTGACCGTGTGACCGGGGTGAGAGGAGCATCTACTCCTGAACACAAGCGTGTGCCCAGGTTGAGCGGAGCATCTACTCCTTAATGCGAGCATGTGCCCGTGGTGAACGGAGTATCCTGAACGCGAGCATGTGACAGGGGTGAGCGAAGCATCTACTCCCGAATGCAAGCGTGTGACCGGGGTGAGCGGAGTATCTACTCCTGAACGCGAGCTTGTGACCGGGGTGAGCAGAGTATATACACCTGAACACAATGTTTTCCCCGGGGTGAGTGGAACATCTACTCCTGAATGCGAGCGTGTGCCCGGGGTGAGCAGAGCATCTACTCCCGAACGTAAGAATGTTACCGGGGTGAGCAGAGCCTCTGCTCCTTAACACGAGTGTGTGCCCGTGGTGAGTGGAGTATCCCGAACGCGAGCTTGTGACCGGGGTGAGTGGAGTATCTACTCCTGAACACGAGCACGTGACTGGGGTGAGCGGAGCATCTACTCCTGAACGCGAGCTTGTGACCGGGGTGAGCCGAGCATCTACTCCTGAACGTGACTGTGTGATCGGGGTGAGCGGAGCATCTACTCCCGAACACGAGCTTGTGACTGGGGTGAGTGGAGTATCTACTCCCGAACGTGACCATGTGACCGGGGTGAGAGGAGCATCTACTCCTGAACACAAGCGTGTGCCCAGGTTGAGCGGAGCATCTACTCCTTAACGCGAGCATGTGGCCATGGTGAATGAAGTATCCCGAACACGAGCTTGTGTCCGGGGTGACCGGAGCATCTACTACCGAATGCAAGCGCATGACTGGGGTGAGCGGAGCATCTACTCCCGATCGCGAGCTTGTGACTGGGGTAAGCGGAGCATCTACTCCCGAATGCGAGCTTGTGACCGGGGTGAGCGGAGTATATACTCCTGAACGCGAGTCTGTGCCGGGGGTGAGTGGAGCATCTATTCCCGAACAAAAGAATGTGACCGGGGTGAGCGGAGCATCTACTTCTTAACTCGAGTGTGTGCCCGTGGTGAACGGAGTATCCCAAACGCGAGCTTGTGACCGGGGTGAGCGGAGCATCTACTCACGAACGCAAGCATGTGACCGGGGTGAGTGGAGTATCTACTCCTGAACGCGAGTGCGTGACCGGGCTGAGAGGAGTATCTACTCCCGAACACGAGCTTGTGACTGGGGTGAGTGGAGTATCTATTCCCGAACGTGACCGTGTGACCAAGGTGAGCGGAGCATCTACTCCCGAATGTGTGCTTGTGACCGGGGTGAGTGGAGTATCTACTCCCAAACGTGACTGTGTGACCGGGGTGAGAGGAGTATCTACTCCCGAACACGAGCTTGTGACCGGGGTGAGTGGAGTATCTTCTCCCGAACGTGACCGTGTGACCAGGGTGAGCGGAGCATCTACTCCCGAACTCAAGCGTGTGCCCGGGGTGAGCCCTTACCGCTTTTCTTTGCAAAAACCGAAGCAGCAACTGACAAAAATACTGCCCTGTGTTAAAGAGGTGCTTGAACGTTTGCGAACGGTTTAGAAACAATTTCTTCATAAATACGATTAAGCATAATTAGATATTCTTGTGCGTTTTACAAGTATAAAACATATGTATATATGTATATATACTGTATATGTGTATACTGTAACAATGCAGTGAGGAGATCATCAAGGGAAAACACGGAGTAAGCGCGAGAGCTGGTGAACTCAATGGAGAAAACTTGTGTACCTCTACATTAAAACACATAAACCCTCCCAAAACGCATTCCCAACACACAAAAACACATCAAACACACTAACACAATTTCCCCCAAACTACACAAAATAACCCCACAACAACACAATAAACAACAATAAACAGTCCCCAGGCGGGAGCAATGCATGCTGGGAGAGCCCTCCCAGCCCAACTCCATTACAATATCTATATAACATAACAGAGACAAGTATAAAACATAACAGAGAAATGGATATTATTTTTTGTTTATAATTAGTTATTTTGTTTATTGAGCTAAATAGTTACAAAACATGTATAAAGAGATAAAGAGGTCAGATCACGGTCTCCCCAGAAGAGATTGATGAACAAGAGGAAGGTATGTAATAGTCTGGAAAGATACAAAGGAACACTGGGTAACTTCTAAGAAACTCAAGGCTGATCTCACATTGTCTAATGTTCACAAGATGGATCCACAAAATCCACTGTTTCAAAAAAGGAAAATACTGCATTCCTGCAAAATTACCATATCCCATCTTTGAAACGTATGGTGGAAGCGTTATAGTTTGGCCATGTTTTGCTGCATCATGTGTTTGCTATATCTGCGACACCAGATACTTAAAGCATAGTTTCACATTCTTTTGTCACTCACAGACATGCATTACTGGGCCATTTTCCTCAGTGAATATTTGGCCAGGTGAAATATTCTATGTTTAACTAGATTCCCTTTATCTACTTTTAAGATCTCATGATGTGTTACGTCGTATATGTGTGAAAATATAAAGTTTCAATTAAACACTATCTATCAAGTGCCAGTGTATATAACACATTAACTTATTAGTGTGTTCCACCTCACACAGCTCTACCACAACTTTCAAACTGCCCTTCTTCTCCACATTACTTCTCTCTGTCTCTCTTTCTCTCTATTTTCCTTTCACAGTTGCTGAGTGGCTGACCTGGTGTGACCTCTGAGTTGTGTGTTAGTGCTGATGTCAGCATCTTGCTGCTGACTCTATGAGCTCTTGCTCAAACAAAGCCCGCCCAAGCTTTTGGGGACCAGCTCACCACTCTTTAAAGCCAGAGCACAGCTTTACAGCTTCACACACACAAAACTATCCCTCATGACTCTGTAGCTCCCTTTTAGCATAATTTCGGCGTGGTTCAGGTAAGTTAATGTAATTGGTTCACAATACAGTAAAAAACATACAAATGAGGAACCACGCTTACCAAACATGTTACATGCCAGCCTGACTCTCTTCCTCTCATTTTGTTTCTTTACCAGTCCCTCCTTCTCTCTCTCTCTTTCTCTCTTTCTTTCACCCACTCTCTCTTTTTATTTTCCTGAAGTTTGGGAAATAAATCATGATTGTTAAGTGTCTACAACAGACGCTCACCGAATGTAAAAAATAGGAAGTTGGGAATAAGAATGCAATTACTGAACACTGCTACTGAACAATTTGTGGACTCACTTTGTAGTTTTAAATAAGTAGTTAACAAATTATATACTAATAGGTATAAACATGTAGACAGTTATATACTACTATATATTATGCAACTAGTGTCTGGTCTATATCAAGGAAATACATCATTACTTTAAGACACTGAGCCAATTACAAATAAGCCATTAATTTAATTTTAAATGTAGAATTTGGACATATGTCAGAAACAGAAGAAGGACAAAAGACCGGAAGTATTCTACCCTTTCATATGTTAGTCTCAATTATATAAAAAAAAATAATCAGAGATAAGGGTACAGAACACAATATGGGGAGACACACAATTAATCCTTAAAACAATAAACAATATAAATTTCTCCAGCAGCACCTGCGTGTAAGATATCTTGCCCCAGTCCTTTCAGTGAGATTCAGCGCAACTTGTGAAACTGACCTGTTATCTCATTCATTTCACACACACACATTTGTGCAACATCTCACCCAGCTGGCGTGAATAGCACTCTGTTCCTGTCCACTAATGAGTCAGCTTCTTGTTTTGTTCTATCAGAGAAAAGAGATGTCAGATAGTGGATATGAACATGAGTGAATCAGAGTTGAGTTGGGAATGAGTGCTCTAGTGTGGATGGAGGGTTGGATGGAGAAGTTGGAGGAGTCGATTTGGGGATTTTGGGAGAAACCATTGATTTGTCTGAGTGATGAACATGTTTCTGGCTGCATGCGAAATTGTGAAGATGTGGATCTAATAACAGCACTAAGGGCGTTTGTGGTTAGATCTTTCACTGTCTGTACACAACCTTTGTCTATGTCTAACACCTTTTAACCCACAACAGGAAGGGTGTCTTGCCAAAGGCACATTTAAGGGGTGTGTGGGTGTGTCTGAGCATGTGTAGAATGGTGACATTTATAGTTTTAGAATAAAGAGTGGCCTGCTTATTAAAATACAAACAAAATGCATTGAATTTACTTGGGTGAAATGTGTACATTATTTCCATAAGTACACGTTTAAATCACACTCAAAACTTATTTATGAATCTTTAGCACTGCGTGCGTGTGTGTGTGTGTGTGTGTGTGTGTGTGTGTTGTGTGCAAAAGGGTTTGTATGTGTGTATATGTGTGGTTGAGAGTGTGAGAGAAAGCCTCACACGTCAGTCTGTGGTAGCGACTGTGGTTGACTTAAAAGGAGACAAGTGCAGAGAATATCAGACAGGGAGGGTGTTAGATAGGATGGGAAACTTTTCTGTAAACAACACACACACCCACATGCGCACACACACACACACACACACACACACACACACACACACACACACACACACACACACACATGATTA
>JBBMFX010048257.1:0-11308 GCA_037832545.1 Rhabdalestes septentrionalis
TAAGGATCCTCAGGTGTGGGTGGAGTATAATTGGTCCAATAGCGACCCCTTGAGGTCATAGATGGGAACTGTGACATGCACTCAGTTCTCTGCATTGGAAATGAACAATACATTTTGAGTAAAAATATATGAAAATGTAGACATAGGGGAAGGCTATAAGACACAAGATGGACTTCAGTTCGGACCTTCTACTGGTATGAAATGTCATAACTGGACCTCGGTGACTTTTAATTGAAAACCCCTGGTTTACACTTTTCCTGGTTGAACGATTAATGATCAAATATGACAAAGGTTATTTTGTCCATTTTGTAGACTTGGTCTCCCTGAGCCTTCTGAGACAAACCACATTAATTCTCAGTCAGAACAAAGAGAAGGCACTTGTGGAAAGAGTATGAATATGGATTCTAATCATCAGTGCTTGTACACATTAAACAAAAATACTTATCAGAAAGACAGAAATTAGGGAATGTATATTTTTAACAGAAAACCATAGAAAATAAAAGGAAAATGTGTCTGCTTTTAGTTGAGACATAGTCTGTGTTCTGGAATGTCTGTGTGTATTAGGTGAGAGACGGGACAGGGGGAATCTTATCTGTGAATTGGGGCAATCAAGAACTCTTGAAGGACAGAGGGTCTGTTTTCAGGGTGGGATAACACCAGAACCCCTTTGTTCTCAGAAAGGTCCGTATCCAGATGGGGAACTGTGATAATAAATGTTTCTCTCTGTCTTGACTCAAAATTAATTCTCTTTTGAATGCAACTGTAACACATTTTGATTAATTGTAATCCTACAACCGGAAGCATTTTTAATGTGGGGCTATTGTCCAGGAAAGAAAAAGTGGGGGGATGAAACTATTATTTTGAAAACAAATGATTTCAGAACTACTTTATTGATTCCAGTGACCATGACATACTATATGGACAAAAGTATTGGGATGTCTAAACATTACACCGACAGGGACTTTAATGACTCAGAATAAGGTGCATTCTACAAGCAGAGACAAACTTGAAAGCCAGTATCAGAAAGGTGAACATGAATATTGGATGCTTCAAATGTACAAGAAACAACAGACATATCTGATTTGAATTCGTTTTAATATACAGTAAGACTATGTCACATGTTCACAAAAGCATCAATATAAGCAGTGGAATAATAAAACTGACATGTCAGACCAAGTGAAAATTCTTAAGTAAAACTGTTTATCAATGCCTTTGTTAAGGCATGTCATCCGTTGACATCTCCAGACTTTAGATAATAAATACCATTTCTTAAAAAAAAAAAAAACCTACAATCCAACCTGTTTAGATTTAGTTTGCAGCTTATTGTCTTATATTGCATAACACACTCATGAAAAAAAAATATTGCATACCATATTTAATCTGACCAAGCTTGGTGCCTCGCTTGACCCTTCATAGAAAGTGTTACACTCTAAAAAACATGCCTGTCACAGTCATTAATTTGAAGCTGATTATTATTTGCCATATAAATAATTGCAGATAACAATACATTTTTTGTTCATTGAAATACAAGCCTAAAGTGGGCAAACTAGCTGATCTTCCTGTCTAGTTATATTAACTCCCTGTTAACAGAAACATCCTGAGCTCAAATAAACAAACATTACTCAGCGCTAAAGGTTTTCTAACACTAAATAAGAGGTTACAACTATTGATTTGGTCTAACCCATGACATGTCTTTGGAATTTAAATATTTTTCAAAAACCAATGCATCAAAACATCCAAGTCACGTCCTATTTGTTGTGACATGAACATATGGCTACAGTGGAAAATATTATGGTCAGCTTGAAAATTTGTGAACAAGTGCTAGTGATAGGCTAAACAAAGAATGTCAAAAAAAGTTCTTTGGAATGATGCTATAGGAGAACCACATCTTATTCAAAAACTTTTTAATGAATGGTTCTCTAAAGCTAGTTCTTTGAAAGCACTAAACCCACTTCTTTCTGACACCTTTATTATTTGTAGTGTCCAACCCTCTGTAAAGTGTTAATCAGTAGTAGAGCATGTGAGACTTAAAAGATAAATAGTGACAAAAAGCAAACAATAACTAGTTTCAGTAATGTACAATGGAAATGTATACTTGGCTTTTGGTATGTTGGCCTTTGTGTTTTGTATTTTTGGGGTCTTCATATATTTAATTTTAATTTCCTACAAAGCAGAAGTATAAACATATAATGTAAGTGGCCATGTATATACAAAAAAGCTCCAGCGCATCAGTCGTGCAAAAAAAGGTACACAAAGAAAATAAAATAAAAAAGGGCAGAGATGGACAAACAGCAAAATATACTATGAATATTTACAGGATACAGAAAGTCAGTTTGAACATCACAGTATATAAAATCCATTCATTCTATAGCTTTCCCTCTCTTATAGGGTTGTGAGTCTCTCTAAGCCATTTCTGGTTGGTTAGCTCAATATGGTACAGTATAGACATGTTGCTAGTGTTCTGCTGATCTGAGAAAAAAGCCTGTCCAACATAGAAACTTAGTCCAGTCTCCTCTCTCACCTGCTGACCTTCTCTCTAAAACTTGGTGCTGTGACTTAAACTGTCTGACATGATGATGTTTTTGTAGAAGTTGTCAGAGCGCACAGAGCAGTAGCCTTTCACTTTGTCCAAAACTTGGTGGACGGGTAGGATTGAGGAGGAGGTGGATGCATCAGCGTCAGAGGGGCTGCACTTGAGGCCTGTCTGGTTAGAGTAACCTGTGCCTGCAATTCAAGACAAATGAAGTAGAGGGAGAAACTAAATGTAAAAACAAAAGAGGCTGTGCCTGAAAGTTTTTTTCATTTTATTTTATAGTTATACGAAACAATCACACAATGCACAAAAATGTTCTATACATGGAGTGTGCTGGTCGACCTGCAATGATGGCAGCCCAACTTGGTGACATTGCCGTTTTAGTGGTGTTCATAATGGTAATGAGCAATATTTGTAATGTCATTTTATTCTGTAAAACAGCAGCTTCCCTGTTGGTACATAAATTGCATCTAGGTTTAATAGTTCTGCTTTGTACACTTTACACATTAACTGCAATATTTATCATCTGCTGGGCTCTTCAGATTGATTTGAGAGAACAGCTCAACATACTACAATACAAAGAATGTTAATGGTGCATTGTAACTAGGCCTGAACAATTTGAGGAATTTTTGTTTCTGATCAGTACTGCAAATTAACTGCAATCGTTTACTATTAATTAAGCATTTTAGGTTTATTATCTCAAAATAAAAAGTACATCTACACATCAATTTTCCCAAGTTTGTGTATAAATGTAGTGTGTCAGGCTGCCAATTCAAATGTATTATATTAGAATGAATTTTCTTTTGATAATAATAAATATTATGGCTATAAGAAAAATAAGCAAACTGAGATGTTAAGCAATATTTTATTGGGGGTTATAAGTGCCAACATTACTCATATAAATATGTTAATAATTAAATAATTAAATGTGTCAGTTCTTGTATAAAATGGGAAATAGGGTTGTGCAGAGCAGCCACTATTCTTATCTGTATTTGTTTTTGTTAAAAGGAAAAATTATTCATATTTGTATTTGAGAAAATTGAAATGCAGCGCAAACTCCGTCCGCTGCTCCCCTAATCTACTCCTGAAATTGAGCGTGTGATGGGGGGAGGGAGTGGGGAAGCGGAATATCTAAAAGTGAAAGTGATCAATTGGTCATCCGTGAACACACCACTGCACACAATGTGAACAGCATGAAATTCCTCCTCTGCATTTAAACCCATTCACCAAGTGAAACGGGGACAGCCATCAACTCTGCGCCCGGGGAGCAGCTTATGGGGACGGTACCTTTCTCAGGGTATCTCTGAGGTGTTCAGGATCGACCCACGACTTTCTGATCGCAGGGTACCCTAGAGTACCCTAACCACTCGAGCGTGTGACGGGGGAGGGTGTATTCTTAAAAAACACGTTATTTGTGCATTCCGAATACCGTATTCAGATTCGGCCCCACCCTTAATAGGAAATATAACCAAAAAATCTACTTAACTGTGTCATTAAATATTTACAATATTTAAAATGGGAAATAAAATCAATTAAATGTGGCTTTAATTATTTAAAATTACAAAAATATATATAATTAATTAAATGTGTCATTATTATTTACATTTGGAAATAAAAATATTGTTAATTAATTAGGTGTGCAATATGAATTATTTTACTATTCACTGTTGTTTTTCTGCACATTATGAATTAATTTTATCTGTCGGTTTGGCCCAACAAAGCCAGTGGGTAGAACACATAATGATCAACTTAAGAGAGCCAATAATCTCCAACTGCCTCAAGAAATTTCTCTGCTTTTTTAGCGCCATATTGGAAAGGACACAAAAATACGAAGCCAGGTTTTCAAGTCCATTTTGGAGGTCTAAACCAATTTGGGCCAGGCAAATATCAACATCACACTATGAAGAAAAAGTGGAATTGTTCTTGCCCAAACTGATTTAATACGTGTAATTCAGAGGTGTGACCATGGTGAGGCTGCTTTCAAATTGGTGAGTTTGAGTAGGGGGCATGTCCATCAGTGCCTCCTCGAATTGAGGTTCTGTGTGTGACGTCACTTTTTTCCCCCGCCTATAAGGACGTCCATGCTGGGCGGTGGAAGTGAGTTGTAGGCGCGATTGGACGGAAAGAGTTTTATCAGTTAAAAAAAAAAACAAGCATTCACACACATAATAAATTTTCATAATAATATTTCCTAATATTAACACACTGTAACCCTTTAAGATCCAAAGTCGCAGAATTAAAACAAGATGTTATAATGAATAAAATGTAATTACAAATTTCATGTAATATAGCCTTTTTATTCCCTACCACTAGTTAGCAGACATGTAGTACTTTGATTTATAACCAAAATTTAGATAAAGCTCGGTGACACAATTCCAACGACCCCTCATTTGTCATAGTAGCCCCTGGAGTTATAAGCCAAAACCTGTTCACTCGCCCCACTGTCCCATTACTTTTGTCCTCCAGCAGACCTTCTGAGCAGCAAAGCTCCACAGTGCTAGTACCCAGACACTTCAAACTGCATTTCAAACTTCAAGATGCCCAATATTTTTCTAATTTAGTGTAAGTCTCTATCTTAACCCCTTTTAAGCCACAAGCTTTGTCAGAATTCATTTAAAAAAAAACGTAATCTTTAAAATCTCAGAGGGGAGAAGATATGGGTCGATTCCACTGATAATGGCACTGACATATTTAAACAGCTGTCAACAAATGAAACAGTATATTAATTGTCGCTAGTCCGTTTTTGTCTATCTATCTTTCTATATCAAACCCTAACTTCCATGTACAATATTGCGTGGTACTGTGATTACGGTCACGTGTCTGCAGAACATCAATAGAAGAGCTCCTAAAGAATAGTTGTTTCTTTCAGCTACCAAATGGCTCTTATTATCATCTGTAGCCTCATATTCTAGCCCAACTTGGCAAATATGAATGATTTGTGTTGATAAACCCTTTTGCATTTAGTGTTTTTGTGACGCATCACACACACCTACTCACCGCTGTCTACTGTCTCACTCACTGACTAAGGGGACAGATAGATGCCAGACCTGACGTTCGCATCTGTCTCCCTCTATGTTTTCCCACTATGGTCTTTGATCCTATTTTCTCACACGTGACTGGCCACAAGGCCATGCTGCCAAACAAAACATAGTTCTGCCATGAGCAGACCAGAGCCACTGAGCGTGAGAGATAAGCAGTGAAAGGAAAAAGGTGGGGAGCGGGAATCTCCTGATTCAATACAAAGCACGCATGACGCATCACTATTAAAAAGTTGCACAGGGCTGCTCTATGGTTGAGCCCAGCTCCACTACTACCAACATGGAGCACCGCATCCTCACTCCACTCCACTGAACAATATTCTACAATACTCAGTATAATACAGTTCCATTGACTCTGCTAATTTTATTGGTATTATGTCTGTACCCGCTCAGTCACGCCCCCAACAGAGTCTCTCGCCAGAATATTAGGGGGATTCCAGCCCTGGACAATCAGGTGATGTCACGGGTAAGGTATACATGGTAGTTTGGCAGCTATTCAACCCAGGTGTGGGTATAAGGGGTTAATAGCTAGATTGCTGTGTTGTACACCTGTGTTGTGTGCAATTCAAATATTATGCTAATTTATATTTTGTATGGTTGGTGCTATGTGTGAGGGGGCTGGGGTCGGCTGTGCCCCAGAATCAGTGCATGTTCACCCCAACTTTGAAAGGATAGCAGGAGGAATTTGTCATGCTACAGCTGGGTGGCAGGGAAAGGTCTGAACTCTGACTGGGGATTCAAAAGAGTTGATGTCTGTGAATCTGTCACATCTATGTTTACAGCTTAACTCAGGGAACTGACGCAGCCGAGGAAACTACACAGAGGGTGAAGTACGCAGCATCGGCTTCAAAGAGACTGTAAAGAAGGAGAGGAGATGGTTCTGGGGCAAGATCCCTCTTCCAAGTTTAAGTTGTGTTTATAAACAGAGGAGAACCTTTGATTCTGTGTGGAAAATTAAAGAAATGTAATTATTCAGAACTGACTCCTGCCAGTGTGTCTTTCCATCGAACAACAGGTTATGATTTCTGCCACAATATTTGCCTTTATTTTATATAAAATTAAGTTACTATTATTATGTCAAAGTATGTTGACTGGCCATGTTTTGATCCATTATTCTGGGATCTATTAGCCTTGACTAGCTGTTCAGAGTAACCAATCAGATGTTACACTCAGTTGACAACCCGCAGTGACTGTGAAAAACAATTCATTATTTGCTGTTGGTTTGCTGCAAATCATGAATTAATTTTAATCTGTCAGTCTGTCCCATCAAACAGAGGCTGGAACAAACGCTGATCAACTCAAACTGATTGGCTGTCTTGAGTAGATCAGCGTTTGTTCTGCCCACTGACTTGGATGAGCCGGACTGACAGAAGTGCAGAACATTGCCAAAATGAAATATAATGTGAAATAATTAAATATTGCACATTTAATTGACAATGTTTTTATTTTTAATTTTAAATAATGACACATTCAAGTAATTATGTTTTTATTTCCCATTTTAAATAATGAATGACACATTTAATTAATTATATATTTATTTCCCATTTTAAATAATTTAAGCCACATTTAATTATATATTTTCCCATTTTAAATATTTAATGACACATTTAAATAATTATTTATCATTATATTTCCCATTTTAAATAATTAATGACATTTAATCATTTAATTATTGACATTTATATATTCAATAATTGCATTTATACCCTTCCATAATCTAAGCAAGACAATAATAGTGATCTGTATTTTAAGATGTTGTGTTCATTTTCTGATCTTTCACTGATAAAAACTTGTCCTCTATAAGTCAACACTGAGATTAAAATTAGTGTCAAACAGAGTGTAGGTGACATTCAGAGTGATAAAGAATAAATTAAGCATTTCTTGCCAGAGTCTTTTATGTTTCAAATAATACACAATTTTTTTTTCAATTAAGTACTTAGTATTACATGCGGTTTCAGCATTATAACTTTACTTCAACCCTCTATTTATTTTTTCCAGCCAATTTGGGGTCTAAGTATAGTTACTACTGACTACAGATCGGCTGGATCAGAGAGGTGCCATGGATTAATCTCTAGTGTTAAATAATCATGCATGGTGCCAGATCAGTGTTTGTAATTAAGAAAATATCTTTGATAAGGTGTGGACACTGGCAGAGAGCCGCATTTTGATTTAGCTTTCCCCTGAATGTCACTTCATAATCTGGATTCAATCCAACAAATGGTTGCAGCATTCAGTTAAAACAAGTTAAAAATTAATTTCGAAATTCAGAAGTCTTTTTTTTAATTTAGCACCTGGGAAGGAAATAGAAGGCTGTAGATTGAATCCAGTCTTAACAACCTGTCACACAAGATAAAGAAGCATGAACACAGGGTAGCTTGTGTTCTTTTACCTCAGGGAGATTCCTCATTGCACTAGTGGTGGATATTATCTATACCACAAACATAAATACAAACACATGGCACCAATTGGTATACAGTAAAACAGGGAAAGTATTATGTCTGGAAAATACAACAAATAAACAGACCCCTGAGGCTGGTTGTCATTTTGAAGTCAGTAACACTTTTGTGATAGTGATGACTGACCCCAACAAAGCCAATACATTTTGTCTTGTGTGGCTGTTATAAGTAAATGAAGTGAAGTGACCCCTTATAATCACATGTAAACACACCACAGCACAGCACACATTGCGAACATTGTGAAATTCTTTCTCCGCATTTAACCCATTCACCAAGTGAAGCAGTGGTGCTGCTGCCAACAGGGGGCACCAGGGAGCTGTGTGTGGGGGCAGCACCTTGCTCAAGGGTACATCAGTGGTGCCACAAGTAATTCAGTGTTTTGAACCCACAAACTTCTGACTGCAGGAGGGTCAACATACTTCCCACTAAGCCACCATCCACCCCAAATGCTTCGGTCCAATGATAATTATGCCACTTTTTCATTTACCACTATTGTGTTATTTGATTTCAGCTATTGAGTCTGTTTTAAGGTACTTTGATTTCCAGGGCAGTTTTTGCTTGCATAAGTAATATTTTGCCTGTGGGTCTATGTAGCTGGTCACCCTTATACATTTGGACCTTTTATGAAATGTTTAGCATTTTTATTTATCATTTTCATAAACAGTACTTTCATCATGAAAGTTTCACACAATATTTTCTGTTCAAAGGATTTATGATAAACAAATATCTGTTTTGGATAGTGACAGTGCTATAGTGTTACAAACAAACTGTGTATATTTGTAGCCAAGCACAACTGATAAATTGTGCTATAAATTGTGTTATTTATATATGAGTTGACTTACCATAAATTTTTACCCTTATTTTAAAATTAAGGAAAGTCATTCTATTATTCTTTGAGTTGCTGCATCTAATCTTTTGCCCTGTACTGTAGTTCACACTTCAATGCAGTTTTATTTTCTGATTAAAGAAGCATCACATGGCAACATTTCCTAATTCTACTACTTCACAGCCTCATAATTTAGATTAGGGGTCACCAACGTGGTGCCTGCGGGCACCAGTGTGCCCCCAAGGACCACATGAGTAGCCCAGTGAGCAACGTCTAGCATGTAATTTTATCGTGTTGCTATACTTCTGTAATTGCATTTGCATTTATATCTATTTACAAATGACAGTATCTAAAAAAAAAAGAATTTAAAACATTATACATATTATACATAAACTTTACTCGTATATGAAACTGTTAGCCCTTCATATGGCTCAGTACCTGTGATGTAGCTCTCAGTTTCAGAAATGTTGGTGACCCCTGATTTAGGTGATACTGTAATATTTAGGAAAATGTACATAAGACAAAACATATAGGCTTTGGAAACCAACCGTTACCCCCACAGCATGACCCCCGAGGTTTTTAAAATGGGTTACATCCAAGGCACATTCAGACAGTGGCAAATTTTGACACTACAAAATGAAGATACATCCTCAGACATCTCAAGCAAAAGTTGACAAATTTTCTACATTTCTACACGGTTTTATAAAATAACCTAAAAATGAATTGCTTAATCCATATTTTACATATTATGGCTGCGAGCTTATAACAAAGTTATTTAATCATAATAATATAAAATGCCCCAAAACATATCTTTTTCTAGGATGGCATTGTGCCTTGAAGCCTATCGTTATTATAATATGATGTATGAAGATAGCAAATATTTTAAGAATATTAGGCTGATGTCCTGAACACAAACTAAGCTTAGTCTTGACTACAACTTAAAGAATTACACTGTACTCCACTGAAAATAATTTTATGCAGAACATGGCTTAATCATTTCCTATTCAATGTGGGTATTAGATAAACCAAGTTAGGTTCATCTAATTAAGTTCCAACCTTACTACAAACAAATGTAATAGTGGAGCTCACCTGAACTGCTGTGTCGTTTTGCGAATGGGTTCAGTGTGGTTTTGGCCTTGGAGGTCCAGTTGGCTGTTGTGGATCCAAAGGAACTGGAAGACAGTGACTTCCCTAGATTGTCTGAGCTCACCTTTTTGGTGTTGTTAGTGGCAGTCTTGCTCCAATCTGGAATATTTAACCAAGCATTAATAACTGAGGAAAAATGTGACCCCTGAAACAGATATTTCATTAATATTTCAAAAAGTTTGATGATATGAGAACTAAAATGAAAAATGAGCAGAACTCTGATATGTAGTCCTACTTGCTTAAAATGATACTTGGTAAGAACATATAATCACACACATCTTTGCAACAGCTCAGAAAAAACATGTTATTAGTTTAAAGGGCAGTCACAGTCTGTTTGTGTGTTTGTTTGATGATAAATGGTTGGACGTAAAACTCAAATATCATATGATGTGTTACATAAAACTATTATTATCATAAACACATAAAACATTGTATGCCAACTATTGACTCACACGTATACATTTTCAGCCACCACTGAGGTTTTGGGCTGTATCACACTTAATTAATGGTAAAGCCTAGCACAGATCTTTTAGGCCTTGTAATAACTGTTGCTCTGTGTTCCCTAAGGACACTAGAATTAACCTATAAATTGAGACTATTTCTTTGTTGGGAGGACTTAAGGGAGACACACGTGCAGCTAAGCAACTTTATTAAATAAAACCAGCCTGATTAATGTGAAGCAAATCAAAACACTAAAGAAAAAGCTGAACAATAAACAAAACAACCAGGCTAATATACAACAGGATCTCAAAGGGGAATAGCCAGGGTATTACCAAGGAGGAGTCAAGGCAAGGTCACTGTGGAACAACAAACACTGCCACCAAGACATTTATAACAATGGGCAAACAGCTAGGGTTACAAATGGACAGGTGAACACACTAACTAGGAATACAGGACAACAGTGGAGCTAGGGATGTAACAGTAACCATGAGGATGACACAAACAAAGGCAGTTTTTTAAAGGAAAGAATGAACATGACCGCATGTTCCATTACAAATTGCAGCTTTATTAACATGCAGTTTACATTTAGCAAATATCTAAAATGAATATCAGTTTCTGGAGCAATTTGTACTATGTACATTGATTGGCATAATAGGTAGAAATGGCCATCGATCTCTCCTATAAATAATTAACTGCATCCAATTAATTCCAAACATTATGTAGATACCCAGGCCTGAATGAAACTTACATTCAAGTATGAATTAAATGGAAAACAAAAATAAACTGCTGTGTGTAACGGTGGCCATTTAGGGTCACCGTTTCATTTTGTGTTCAGGGTTTTGTTTCTGTTTTTGACCTGTTTCCCCCT
>JBBMFX010048275.1:0-11308 GCA_037832545.1 Rhabdalestes septentrionalis
GCGGAGAGTAGGGATACAAATCTCTCTCTCTCTCTCTCTCTCTCTCTCTCTCTCGCTCTCTCTCTCTCTCTCTCTCTCTCACTCTCTCTCTCACTCTCTCTCTCTCTCTCTCTCTCTCTCTCCTGTTCTCAGAGTTGTTATTAGTCGAGAGCGGGAGGCAGTGATGGAGTTAATTGAATGTTTCCATGTTATGATTTTTCTGTACCGAGTTTTTTTCTCTTTTCTTTTCACCCTTGTTAGTCAAGGTCATCGTACTTCTCCTAGTCAGAGCCCCAGAAAAGCTGTAATTATAAAATAGATCAGTAAATAGAAAAAGTCTTTCTGGTGTGGATGTTTTTGCCAGAGGAAATGAGCAAACCGATCATTTAAAAGTGTGAAACAGCTGCGTGGGAGCACTGATGCGTAACGGGGTTGTTCTTCACGCTCCTGCTGTCAGAACTCCATGCTGTAGTATTAACAATGCTGCTGATGTCCTATAATACTCTATAGTTCATATTATCCAAATTCTGCAGAAAATATAGGGGGCAACTTAGTGTCATTTATTTTACTAATTTGCAGTCTGCAATGCTCTGTTGTGATCTATAGTGCTTTTTAATGCTCATAAGATCCACACAGACATTCTGTCAAAGTCTAATATACTACTAAGCGTAGGAGGCCAAATATCCTCTATCGTCTCATGTAAAACTGCTTTAATGTTGATATGATCCACACAGTCATTCTGACTGACTGTAGTACATGCAATGAGGTGCAGACTTTGTGCAAGAACTGCAGGCTTTATAATGCTTTATAATATATACGTGATCCTTTGTGTCATTCTAACGAACAATAATATACTACAGGAACAATAGGGGTGGTATGACTTCTACTGTTTCATTAAAAGTTGCTTTATAATGTATTATAATATTTAAATGATCCACAGCATCAATCAGACAAAGTGCAATGCTCTGAAATTGGCATAGGGACTGATATATCATCACCACTTTTCCAGGCCTGCTATCGCTGGTGCCATGAACCAAATTATCCTCAACTTGTTTCGGCTGCACGACCCCAAGTTGGGGCAACTGCTACTTAAAGCTCAGGCAGAGATTGTTGCTCCTGATCCTATCCTGCTGTTAACGGACTAAAGACTCTCAGTTCCTCTTCCAAATTTACCTCCATGGACCCTTAATGAAACCAACTCTGTTAGCTGTAGGCCTGTCAGTAATCTTGTTCATGAAGTCCTTCTGTTGTTTATTTACATCCAAAGATATTCACCTTCCTTTCTCGCCAGGGCAATCTGAGAAGGATGGGTTCCCTGTTTGAGTTTTGGTTCCTCCTGAGGTTTCTTCCTGCAGCTGAGGGAGTTTTTCCTTGCCCCTGTCGCCTTTGGCTTACCCACTAGGGCCTTGGACCTGGACGCTGTACAGCTGCTTTTTGACAACTTGGTTGTAAAAAGCACTATATAAATACAATTGAATTGATTTGAAAAAATGCTCTATAATGTTCATGCAATCCACACTGTTAGTCTGATAGACGAATATTCTATTGACACACAGTAATATTCACCACCGGATGATGCTGGTGTAACAGCGACTAATTTGTAAAGACCATTTAATGAGATTTTGGATTTTTCTGCTGTAAAGGTACAGTGTTCTTTTGGATTCACGTGTTTTGAGCAAAAGCAGTTGAGATGGATGAGAGAAGTTGACCACCTTTTCTCTAAGCATAGTCTGTTAGATCCATAAACACACTGTAGTCTGTGTGATTCAGGGTCTCACACACATAAACATCCTTCATCACAAACTGTTTCTGCAACAGGAATCTGAATGTTAGTAATATTTACATGTTTGCACTTAGGGTGGATGGAAGAGGAAGATAAATATAAATAAAAAACAGATAAAAAACATCAAAAACAAAGAGAAGAAAGAGAGTTGGGGTAGGACAGCAGACGGGAGAGATCATGAACAGGAGACAGAGGTGATAGAAAAAGAAACCAACAAAAGGAAGAGGTAGATACTTGAAAGACAAAGAAAGAATGGAGAGAAAGATAGAGAGACTATAGAGAGGTGAAACAAGGAGATAGTGTTCATGTGCTTTGTGTAGTGAGTTTTTATTTTTCTGTGTGGGGGTGTGTGTGTGGAGAACCTGAACTGTAACTGATGTGACTTTAAAGTTAAGCAGAACATGAAAATGTGCATCTGCTATTTATAGCACAGCCATGCACATAATTAACATTATGTTTGTTTGTTTGTGTATGTGTGTGTGTGTCCTTTGGAAATCATTAGTGAATTGTTGAAGGCCAAACAGGCCTCAAAATGATATTATTTACAGCATGGGTTGTATAGAGCTGTAGGAACTTCATTAAATTTACGGCATTTGGCAGATGCTTTTATTCAAAGCAAAGACCCAGTGGTATTATACTGAAGGTAGGATTCGAATCCACGACCTCTTGGTCCAGAGTCCAGTATCCTACCCACTAAGCCCCTGAAGGAGTATGTGTGGTGTGTGTGTAATGTGTTAAGTTTATGTAGTGTGTGTTGAGTCTCCACTTTCATTAGTGAAGCTGGACTACATTAAGATCAGGGTTACAGCAGCCTTGTTCCACTTGGGTCTCTGAGGACATTTACCATCAGTATTCTGACTTGGAGCCACTTTTTTCTTAGGGAAAAACAAATGAGGTTTTTATGAACTAAATAAAGAATCCAGAACTGATATTTTATCATTGATATATTTTAACATCACTGTATTTTCCTGCAACACATATCCATTCAGTTCCTGTTTAGAATAAAATAATGGTTTATATATTTTTTTCACAATTATACAACAATAATCGGTCATTATTTAAGATGTCACGGTTACTAAGAGTGAACTTAATTTGAAGAGAATTTTAATTTACAAAGACAGTGTACAAAATTCAGGCCAATCCACCAGTCCAAGAGAAGTCACAGTTAAAAAGGCTAAGTTGATTCATGTATAGGCAAACTGGCAAACAGAACAGTCACAGGGATTAAGCAAGGCTCATAATGCAAAACAGACAAAATTCGAATCCGAGTCCAAACAGTTAATCCACAGGGTAATCCAAAAGGCAAAATCCACACAGAGGTAAATGCAAGGGAGGAAGGTTCATGACAGAACACCAATGTGTTGTATCATTCGTGTTTAAATTGAGAAAGGTTCTGAGTGTGTGCATAGGGGAGTGACCAAGAAGCGGAGCAAAAACTCAGTGGAATGCAATCTATAGGATGAACATGGGGGTGTGTTTATTGATGTTGTGACCAAGGGGTGTAGGTCACATTCTGGGAAAGCGATCACCTCTCAATCCACCAGATATACCAGTCTACGCCCTTGCTGACAGTCATCAGAGATGTTCACAAGTCCAAGTCAAATCTCAAGTCATTGTGCTCGAGTCCAAGTCAAGTCTTAAGGGGTCATCCTTAACTTCTCTTCTGTTCTTTTTGTGGGTGTGGTCTTTAGGGGATTCAGCAAGCTACAGTTTAAGCGTTGATTGTTTCTCTCTCATTGGTCTTTTGTTCATTCATCTCCCTATTTAAGTTACTCCTCTGTTAGTCCATGTTATCAGTCCTTCCTCACCTAAACCCTCTTCCTCAATTCATCTCATTTCTGTTTTTCAAGTCCTGGCCCCCGTGTCCCTTCATCATGATATGGACGTCTGCGCCTGTGCCTCTATTTCTCTGTCTGAACAGGGCCAGTCCATGACAGAAGGACTGATCATGCAAGGCACAGCAGACTTGGCCAGCATCTCCACCTCATGGCTGGACCCGCCGAATCAAAGACGGCGGCCACCACAGTGGCTGTGGTACGCTGGTCAACTTCTCCGGCGTCTCATACGCGCCATTCAGCCTTTCTGCATACGTCAGCCCTTCTCGTGTCTCCAGCACATGCTAGACCCACAGAAACCAAGATTGTGGCCCCCATAATGGTGGTGACAATGGCTGCCACTGGAGCTAACGACCATTCAGCTCCAGTGTCTCCAGAACTTCATTTGGCTCCTCCAGTGTGTCTTCAGCCCCTGGTCAATTCCATCTACAGCACGGAGATCGCCCAATGAGTAAATAAATTGCGGAGTTCCACACCCTGGTGGTCCAAACTTAGTGGAACAACACCGCCCTCTAGACCACGCACCATTAATTTTTGGCACCCCACCTGAAAGACGAGCTGGCAAGCCTTAAGCTCTCTGTGATACTGGAGGGCATGATTCAGCTCAGCCTCCATGTGGAACTTCGCATCAGCTACACTCACTCAGCTCTCTCCGTGGCCCCAGCCAGTCGCTCAGCTCTCTCCATAGCCCCAGCCAGCTGTTCAGCTCCTCCATAGATCTAGCCTGCAGCTCATCCCCAGAGGCTCCACCACCAGTTCCCGCACCTGCCTCAAAAGTTGCAACCCCTGCACCTGAAGCTGTTTTTTCCACCCTGGCCTCCGTTCCTGCATGTGGGTCACTGCTTTCACCACCTCTTCCACTGCTGCCTTGGAGGGGGACGTTAGGGTTTCTATATCCTCTCACCCACCTCTGTTTTTTGGGCCAGGAGGCCTGCTTAGGCACGCCAGAGTGGTGCCATCAGGGGGTGGTCCTGTCACGATTCTCGTTTACAGCCGTTAGATCATTTGTTCATTTTGTGGGATTTCAGCTGACTACAGTTTAAGCACTGATTGTTTCCCTCTTATTGGTCTTTTGTTCACGCACCTCCCTAATTAATTTACTCCTGTGTTAGTCCATGTTATCAGTCCTCTTTGTTATCTTTGTTATAACACTATTTTCTTCTTGCTTAATAATATGCTTGCCCGGTTTAACATTAAACCCAGACATATGAAGCTTGTAAAAGACATTTATTGAATCTATAGGATTTCATGTTTCTTTCACTTGTCATGCCATGCCTTGAACCTAGTTCCTTGAGACTGGACGTAACATCGCAAAAATATTTTTGGGATATTTTTTCTAGTTTTAATTTAGTTTAGTTCCATTTCCCCTATTCACTAAGGACTTGCTTGCAAGTGACCTCAGTATTTTCCAGTCTTTTTTCTTGGTAGAATTGGAAGAGCATGGAGTGTCCAGGCTTCTCCTAAACTTGTTCTGATTTGCCAGATGAAATATAAATGCCACAGATTTCTCAGAATTCTCACCTCAGAATGTTGGTTGTCACAGTGAATTCCACTGGACTGATTGTAATTTTGGAGTTGGAATGTTGTCAGCAGAGCATTTACCATATTTGAGCCTCTGTGGATATAATGACTGGACCCCTCATCACTGCAGGACAGCTCTCTTACATAACTGTTAGATTTATTAAACGGCAGAGCTAATCCAAGAACAGCACTGAGAGTCCAACGCTCCAACCCCTGCACAAACACTCTCATTAATACATTCTCCACACACACTTTACATACACTCCCTCAGCCATACACACACTACACACACACTACACACACTCTTCCCACACTCCCTCAGCCATACACACTCTACACACATTCCACACACCCTCTGCACAGACACACGACATACACTTTACAGCCATGCACATACTATAAACACAATCCAACACAAACTGCTTCACCAATACCCATTATATACACACTCCACACACACTCTATACACACTCCCCATTGGGCATATGTGCTCTACACACACTCAACACACATTTTATAAGCTGTGCACATAGGCCTGTCATGATAAACAATAAAACAATTAATTGCACAATAATTAAAATGAGATAGATAATTTTCCGGCTACGATCATTTTCATTTGTTTGCTTTCCAACTGACTTTACTGTGATACATTTGTCTCTACCGCCCCTCTCCTTTCCTAAGGGTAATGAGGCATGAACCCTCTTGTGGGTTTGCCTTGCTAGCCGCCTGGTGAGAAAATGCTAACTAGGTACACATTTAAGCTGTGAATACCACTTATTCCACTGCGTACGGCCGTCTCACTTACAGGACGGGAAGTTTTTTTTCTCCAGAGATGCCAGAACCTCTGAGTCTCATTTCTCCTCGTTTATCCTCAGAAGCGTGATGTGAGATGTGCTTCACTCGGCGCTGAAAAAGCTCCACGTTTTTAATACTGATAATTAAAAATAGCCAAGTAAAAGTATAATCAGGGGTAAATATATTTTATTTAAATGAGAAGAGTCTAAATTTACAGAAAGATCTTTAGAAGTGCAGAGAGCCAGTCCGGTTTTAACATGCACTCATTGCTCGCAGCTTTTCTAAATGGGACAACCACCTCTCTGACACTTTGCAGTTAAATAGGGCTCAATGAGAGCTTTACAACGGCCCCTTGTTTGCCATATGACCCCCCGGCGAGCTGGAGTTAATAACACGAAGACTATTGCCTTGGACAAAAGTATAGGGACACCGGGCTAGAATTTAGCAAAGTCAAGGTATGCTGACTGTTTTACAATGTCTTCCACTCCCAGAGTTATGTGATCCTTAGAAGTCAAGGTTTATGGATCTTTGAAAGGGTGCAATTGCATTATTATGTCATTATCATTTCATCAGTAGATATGGACACAATGACAATATTATCATTTATCGCAAAAATTTCTGGGAAAATTTATCATCCAGCAAAATTTGTTATCGTTACAGGCTTATGTAAACATTCCGTCAATATACACGCTACGGGGTGATGGTAGCTCAGTGGGTAGGCTACATTCCTCTGGACCAAGAGGTAATGGGTTCAAATCCTATCTTCCTACCACCACTGGGTTCCTGAGCAAGACCCTTAACCTCATGTTGCTCCAGGGAGACTGGTACCCTGTAGTTAGGGGTTGTGTAGTTGTGGAATTGCTTTGAGTAAAAGCTAAATGTACTCAATGTACGCTACATACACACTCTCCCCTAGCCATACACACTTTACACAAATATCCAGCTTCCTTTCTCTCGCACTCTCCTGCTGAACACTCCAGTACTGTCAGCAGTTCACACACTCCTACATGTCACACCACATCCAACCTAATACCCTATTCCTCATAATTACTTTATGTAATACCTTTTATTGTCTGAATTATCATTTTGTAATTTAACCCTGTTCTGTCTATTTTACTGTACTTTTGTTAATAAAATGCCATCATTCTCTCTTTATATACTGAATGTTATTTAATTATCTTAAAAATAATAATGATAATAATAATAATAGCAACAGCCATGATAATGTTATGTCACTGTGTTCTCTTTCTCTTTCATTCTCTCTACACACTCTCCCCTTCTCTTTCTCCCTCTCACCCTTTCCCTTCTCCACAACCTCCCTTGCTCTCTCTCTTTTTCGGTAGGGATGACCTGTCAGGCCCGTAGCTCTTATCTGGACTCGGAGGTTCTTTGGGGCGAGCGCTTCACACCGGTTCTGTCTCTTGAGGAGGGCTTTTATGAGGTTGATTACGACACATTTCACCAAACGTACCCAACCCCCACCCCCACCTGCTCCGCACGCGAGCTTGCTGAACTCGCCAAGAAAGGCGAGGCCATCCCCTTGCCCCCGCTTTCACCTCCAGCTAGTGCCGGGGGCACGCCCAGTCCAGTGGGGGAGGGACGGGACAGCGGAGAAAATGGAGAAGAAGAGAACGTTAGCAATGGAGACGTGAACAAAATGGATTCTGACCAACAGCGTGGAGACGAGCTACTATACTGACCGGATGCCCCTCTGCTGGGGAGGGACAGATAAAATGAGGGATTAAGAGAATAAAATATTAGAGAAATATTAATGAACCTCATGCCAAGCATTATCAATCAGCTGGGACATGTTCAGGGTCTTAAGTCTGCTTGTTTAGTTTTAGCGCTGGAGGTACAAGGCTAATGTAGCTAACAAGTAATGGAAGCATATAGCTCACCAATTAGCATTGCGCTAGCTGCCTGCCTGAATCATCATATTAGTTGTCCAGATTGTCATCCGAATTTTCCATTTTACCCTAAGCACTGCTGAATTATGGCGCCTCAACCTGTGGTCATTTTCTTTTGGCCTCATTGGTAAAGAGCTGTGACACAGTCGAACAGCATCCATAGAGATTTCCAGAAAATAACTGTACAAGCTTTTGTACCCATCAAATATTGGTCTCCAGTTACAGAGCAGGAGAGCTTGCCGGGTTTTTTCCATTATTCAAGATATGTTCCTACAGACAAAAACAAAGTCAATGTGTTCTAAATTTTTAGTGTTCCAGGTTGTTAGGGAAGTCCATTCCTCCATCATCTGAACCTTTTATCCTAACAAGGGTGTGGAGGTGCTTGAACCGTTTCAGCACTCATAGGGCGAAAGGCCGAGAACCACCTGGACACGTTACCAGACCATTGCAGGATGGACACACATGCACCTAGGGCCAATTTAGCAACTCCAGTCCATCTGACATGCAGGTCTTTGGACAGTGGGTGTCATTGAGAAAACTAAAGCCACTAGGAAAATGCAATAAAAACAACAATAAAACAGAAAAGGATATAGGTGGTTTCTTAATTTTGCCAAAACAGAAAATGTCACCCAGCACTCCGCAGGGCTATTCCGTACCAGTCATTAACCAAATATGATAAAGGTCCTGGTGTCTTTGTGGGCAACCCAGGTGTTCAAATTTGTTTTACAGGACATGCCTATATAAAGAAATACTCTTCACCTACATCGTGTGGGACTACAAAATCTATCATATTGGAACCAGGAGAACCCAGAAACTCACACAGGCATGGGACAAAACCCAGGACCTTCTCGCTGTGAGGCAACCATGCCATCCATTGCACTTGTTAGGAAAATGCCTAATAGCCATGAGCAGTGGGGAGTAGTCACACCTCACATTAATTCTAGTTATTTTTTAAAGTATTACTTTATGTTTATTATTGTTATTATTCCTGCTGCTTTAATCATACTCTATACTTTATATTACAGTGTACCTGTGTGAATGCATGAAAAATTATACATTGCCTCAAACAATGGAGAGGATATTTGTGGTCTCTCTGAATTTACGGGGTTTCTGCAAACTATTATATTAGTTACATACTGAGAAAAAAAATCTGCAAATGACTGAGGCCACAAAACACGACTTCGCGTCCTCAATCGTTCACAATTTTTTTTGTCTTTTTTCGAGTAATATCCTGTTTTTACATGTAAATACAGTAAACCCCCTCTTATAATGGGTATTATGGTCCAAGGTGACCCACGCATACTGAAAAAATGCAATATTGTGATGGTAAAATAAATGCCTGAAAGGGCATAGTATAAACCCTAAATATGCCCACAAATATGCTCCCAAAACACTTTAATTTAATTTAAAAATCAGCTCAATACATTATCCCTGGGAAAATTCTGGACTGCAGCTGCAACAAAGGGTGAGTGGTGAGAAATGAGTAGTGTTCTTGGATTGTCTACTGTTAAACATCCCGCCTTTCAGGACAGCAGTATTTCACCATCCCAAGACTCGTATTCTTTGTGTTCTCTCATCAATACCAAAACATTTATAGTTGTGTTTTATATGAAAATGTAGCTGAATTTGCATTAATATTTAAGTTCCAAAATTAGTAAATGATATTTTTCTAAATAATTTAGTACTAAAATGCATGAGAAATTATATACTGCCATGTCTGTGCCTCATCCAAAAAATTATATATAGTAAACCCCCACTTTAACACGCATCAGCAGTCGCAGGTTCAGTCCAACACAGATGGTTCTGAGATAACTAATTATAAATAATTGTTTTTGCTTTTGGGATGTCTGGGCCCTGCCCTGCCCCCTCATCCTCATACTGGGTTGCTAAGAACTGTGGCACAAGGACAAGAGTGCCAGGCCCAGATGTGAAAAAAGCAAAAACAAGGATTAGCTTGAATCTCAGAAAAATCCGAAATGAACTGAAACTGCGACTGCGGATTCACATTAAGTGCAGGTTTACTATATATAATTTTTCATGCATGTTTTCTAACATAGATTTTAAAATGAATTCAGCTAAATTCTCATCTAACATATAACTAATTTTTTTGTTTCTGTCGAGAGAATACAAATCAGCCCTATATGAAAACAGGTCTTGGGATGGTGAAATACACATCCTCAGAGATGAGATGTTTGAATGTAGCCAGTCTGAGAGAAACTTTTTATTCCTTGCTGCAGATTGGCTGCTGCCCTGTGACACATCTCTGACAGATGGAGCGTCACATTCCTGCCTCATGACAGTTTAGAGGCAGCTGGTGGTTAGGGTGTTGATTCCCAATGCTGCTAAACACCTTTGAGGTACCATCCGCCCTACTCCCAAGGCGCTGTATTCCTGGCTGCCCATTACTTCACTTGGTAAATGGGTTAAATGCAGACGAAGAATTTTGTGATGTTCAAACAGTGTGCTGTGGTGTATTCACAAATGTCATAATGGTCTCTTTCATTATTAAATCAAAATGTTTTGGGAGCACATTTTGGTTTTTCTATGGTTTGAATCGTAAATAAATGGCTTTATAGGCATTTTTATCACACCAAAAATTCACAATTCTTCTCAATTTGTAACCCCTGCAAATTTTGGGGGTTGACTGTATTGAGAAGTTTTTGTCTCAGGTGGCCTGACTTTTCCTCTCTTTGTAGCCTGGAGGTGGAAAATAATGAAATGCGGCCCCTTGACAGCATCATCATCATCCTGGTATGAGTCCTGCCACTTCAGTTCTAAAGAAGGTATAGGCCAATCCTACACCACTAGAGTGGTTATTGTGATTAGCTTCACCTGTCTCATATCATGGGTGATTGATCTCTACTCCATTTTTCTGATTATTTCACAAGGATTCCAAGACAATCTCTGGAGTTTAGGCTCAGATGCTGTTTTAGGCTTAGTTAACTAATTAACTTTTTTAGAAGACATGTTTTGTGGTATTATATGTGAAAAAGCATAAGCATGTATTTTTAAACATTGTTTAATTTAGGCACTGTCAACATCGTTCACGTCTCGTTCTTAATGTTCACGTGTTGTGTTGTGCTTGTACAATTGCTTTGTTAGGTTTTAAATATATCATCACGTGCTTGAAGCTCAACAGCTGCTCATCACTCGTGTGTGAAACTCAGATGTCTGACTCTCAGTCTGTAATATGCTTTTACACACACAACATTATAACACATGCACACACATGTTTAAGTTGGGTTTATGTACTGACAGACCATTCTTATTGCATCTTTTGTAGACCAGTATATTTAATAAAGAAACCTGGATTAGCATCTTTGTGTTATTATTATAATTATTATTTTATTATTATTATTATTCAAAATAAATATATTACAGAAGGCACATGTGGGACCACTGGAGTGAAAGGTTGGCATGTGTATTTTATCATCATCATAGTATGGTATATATATACACACCTCGCAGAAATAAAAGCTTAATTTTAT
>JBBMFX010048286.1:0-11307 GCA_037832545.1 Rhabdalestes septentrionalis
TGTGTGTGTGTGTGTGTGTGTGTGTGTGTGTGTGTGTGAGAGAGAGAGAGAGAGAGAGAGAGAGAGAGAGAGAGAATTAGTGTGTGTGAATGTGTCTTCACAGCTCCACACATATTATGGACCTGATCAAAGGTGTCTCAGTGGCAGTATAAAGCAGTCTTCACCTTGTTTTTTTCACCTTCAATTGTTCCTTAAAAGTCACAGTTGTATTTCCCGGGAATTACCGGACAAGATGGAACTCATAATGGACGCTGCACTTGCACGTGCTTCTCAGTTTTTCACTTAAAAGCTTTTTCCACTGGCTGTTCCAAGAACAAAAGTACAAAGTGAGCAGTTCCCAGGCCGTACCCGAGCTGTCACACCCAGTAGGGCCTAAAGTGCTTTCTGACTGTTCGAAAAGCGGTGATCACAAAATATACAGAGCCCATTTTTTTATTCCATCCATCCATCCATCTTCTTCCCCTTTGTCCCGCATTTTTTTTTACTCCCCGTGCAAAAAACTACAAGAAAGTACAAGCACTACTGTCTGCTTGAGCTGAGGATAAGTTTCAGTGGGAGTAACACTATCAGACGGCTAAACGATGCTGAAAATGTATGCAAAAACTAAAACAACACTGTAAATAATAAAACACTACAATACAAATAACACCACAATCAGCTCTGACAGAAGAAAAAAACTGCTGGCACTATTCCATGGACACAGTTTTGGGACAAAAACACTGTTAACCAGCTGAGATAGACTGGAACTGCTTATTTGTTGAAATTTACATAAAAACTAAATACAGCTACAAGCAGCTCTGAATGAAATGACCACAAATACCTTAGAATGAGTGTCATATTCTACCATATCCAAATAAACATTCTATAGCCTGCCATGGAAAATAAAAAAAGAAGATAATACCAAGTTAATTCAAAGTTGGACAAAAATACAATTGTCAGCAAAGAGGGTACATAAACTCTCGACCAAGGTCCTTGGTCCTAGAAATTTGGCTGAAAAATCTGCTTTGGTTCCACAGTAATAATATTTTTTTCCCTGTTCATCTGATATAGCACTCCCATCTGGCCAAATATTATTACACTTGGTGAGTCCTCAATATTTCCCAGTGTAAATAAAGTATACCAAGTTTGGCATAACTTTGAACAAGCACTGCTGACCTCACTGCACAGATGTCTTCACCATCAAAATACACTAAATGACAATGAAAATGATATTTGCCCTAGAGTTTAGGGTCATCACCCTCTGTAGATTAAGGATACTAATATAGATAGTGATACGATCAATGATCTTGGATTAGCTTGGAAAAGCAGGTTTTTCCAATAATAGGGTCTCTAACAGGAGTGGGTGCATTAAACTCAAGATGACCCGGGGATTCAGGGTGGCCATAGACCCCCCTGGCATAAAATATAATATGTCAGTGGTGGTCACTTAATAAAATGTTGCCTGTTTAAAATGTAATGGCACATTTCATTACTATGGTTTTGGTATTTTTTCAAAATGTTAAAATATCTGAATAAATAGAAATTGTGCATTAAGATTTGAAAGAAAATGCCAGTATGTTTTATGTAGAGTCTGAGTCAACAACAATTTCATATGATTTGTTTCATGCATTATTATCAGTACTTTGAGAATGACTTCACAAATAAAATATCCCTTTACATTTTTCAATATTTCATTGAATGATTTGGTCATACATTTTGAAACACAAGACTGGCTCTTTATCAATCCTTTTTCAATCTTTCTGGGATCACTTATAGCTCTGCTTTCCAAACATATTACAAACGTTCCTGCAGCCAAACAGAATTTCATTATTGAATAATTAAACTACAGAGTGGTTATCCAAAACTGTTGGCTCACAACATTGTAAAGGATTTTCAACGCATATTAAAGTGAACTACAACCTTTTATTGTTTAAAAAAACGGAGAAAAGAAAACTTTAAGGGCATCAATTTGATCAGGATTACTAGTTTTTCCAGCATTTCAAGCATGAAGTTTTTAGAAAAATAGCTGCCTTATGTCTTCTCATGGCTCCTAAAGGGAATGAAATGGGGAGGGACTCCACTGCGCTTCATTTAACCCACCATGATTGAAGAGGTATCATTCATGTCAAAACTAAGCACTGGCTAAAAGATTTAAGGCAGCGAAGGTGAAAGGGGGAGAGGGATTTAAGGCTATTGCCTATTTCATCTCACACTCAGCCGATGACTTTCCACAGCAGGAAGGCAACTAGTGTCTGAGGAGGACTCTTTCTGACAAGGGGTTTATAAATCATGATTTTAGGAACTGTTGCAGTACATAGAATTATTAAGAGAAACAGTATCTACAACATCTACCCTAAAAAGAACCTTAAAACTTGGATTATTCGTGTATGTATAATCCAGGATGACAGATAATCCAGAATGACAGATATTAACTGGTAAAAAGCAGGTGCTACTGATGACAGTTGGACTGTACGCAACCTGCCCACATTGTGTAGCGTTCATACAAAATATGCAAAGACACAAAATGACATTGGAGGGTGGCTTTGATTTTTAAGCTGCCGTTAGATGATTGCTAATGAATGGGTGCAATACAATATGCAACAATTACTTTTTGTTGCATACTTATTGTGGTGAAATTGCACATGGTCTCACTTGTCTACTTGTCATTCACCCCCATTCTCCTTTGATTTTGATGCTGCTTGATTCAGCCTGTTAGTATCTCATAAAAACACCCAAAGGATGCTGGGTGCCTTGTTTCAGTTGCTTGGTAACTCCTAAATGGTATAGACGCTGTAATTGCTGTCCTGTGTTGTTTCATCTAAAAAAAGAAGAAAAAAAATATCTCCCTTTTGAAGAGATGAAGGCCAAGATAGTGTGCCGGGTGAGAATATGAAAATAATTCAGCATCCCTGAGTCAGAGAGGAAAGCCTTATCATCCTTAATATATCAAAACTGCAAACGCGAAAGTTAAGGACATCTTTTGATTTTATATATAGTTAATACCTAGTTCCCAGCTGTGTCATTGTGTGCATGACAGGCTTCAAGAAACATAAATATTAAGCATGAGTAAACTTTTTTAAAGGTGCAAACCATTAAATCACTATTTTCAAAGATTCAGGGTCCAAGTTTCAGGATCCAAACAGTGACAGTGAGCTGTAACGTTAAGTGTGATCTAAAGGCTTTTCTATTGCACTTAACGCTGCGTTTTGCGTCTGATTCATGGTACCCAGGCCTCAGGGCTCTGATAGGACAGCTTTTATGATGCCCCTTCCATGTCCCCCGAGATAGCTGTCTCTCTGCTGCAGTAAATCCTCATACTTTAAGTTAGAGGCCAAGGTCTCTCTTTCTCTCTCTCTCTCTCACTCTCTCTCCCCTATTACCTTTGAATTCTAATATCCAGAGGAATTAATCATACCATCTCACATCTCCACTTCCCAATGGCTTTCTCTGACTTATGTCCATATGACAGGCTGCCTCTGTCGAATGGTGTTTACTGACCAGCTGCTCCAGGGCACCAGTTCCAATATCAATGATCAAAGTGAAGAAGCCAGTAGTGGCTATTTTATCTGGAGGGCAGTGGGACTGTACACTTGACAAAGTGGACTTGACACTTTCATACGCCTCTTTTGATGCACATTATAGACCTTTCTCATAGAGAGTTCTTTCTGGTTAAGCTTTACTGGCGTTAAATCATCTCCAAACAACTACAGCAGAAGTGCCCTGTTGCTGTGTTGTGTTCAAGTGTTCAAACAGCTTTAGCTTTAGTTCAAATGCTTTAGTTTCTGTATATTCCAATGTGAAAAGGTGAAAAAAGAAGCAGATTCATGCTAGAGTTGTTAGGTTTTGGACCAGAAGTTCGAATCAGAATAACATTCAGAAAGTTGTATTGATCCTGGAAGAAATTGCTTAATTGCTCAATTGTCCAGTTCCAGTGTAAAAAAGTTTATTTAATTTTGAGCTCAAATCTGAGCTGCTTACGTTCTATGGGTTAAAGTGACCATTCGGGTCTAAATTCATTTCTAATGTTTATATGTAGATACAGTGTTGTTCTAGGTCCATCTTCAAGTCTCTCTCTCATTCCCACTTACACACCCACCTATCAGTGATCAAAATCATCACATGGGGGTTGGATTTTCAAGTGTTTAAAATCAGATTACACTGATATATCAATTTACCTAAAAAAATCACTCTGACTGCCCTGCTGACAAAGCTGTTGTGGATGAAAAAGGCAAGTGTGCTCAGTTTTCTTTTATTTGTTAAACCTGTTTATGTTCTTGTTATCCCTTGAAACATCTTGCGCTGGTGTATTTTCTCATGTTATTATTTACTCCAGACTGCTTGGATTTTGTTTGTGTTTTCCTTGTTTGTTCTTTAGCATGAACTCTTTTGGATCTTGTGATTACATCCATCTTGTGTCAACACTCACATCCTTACATATGGTGTATTGCAATTGGGTAAAAACTACTTTATAGACTCACTTTAATACTCTAGGAGTGCTCCCACTGTCAGCAGAGATTCAGAGGGTGACAGCGGTGCAGCAGAGTGACCTTGCAGATCAGCAGGAGGATCTGAGGCTTGCCTTGCTACAGATAGCCAACTCCTTCTTGATTAATGACGGGAGTAGGCAAGGGACTTTAACACAGTAGACCTTGCACTTTTCTTATAGCACCTAGTGACTATGAGAATGTTGGCTGTGCTATACACTCTCATCAAACGGGAAGAAACCATTTGTTTTTGGCCTGCTAGCCAGGACTAATTGCAGTAGAGATCACATTGAAAAAGGCACTTTATACAAACAGCATGCCTTTCCACATTTCTGACCTCATAGGTATCTGGTAATATTTCAGCATGATCCCACCTGATTTAATGAGTCAGGTAATTACTAAGCCTTTTTTGGGTGAGGTAAGGTCAAGAAAACTCTTTAAAAATGCAGGACAAAGATCACTGTTTAGAAAGTAAATAAATATTTCTGAATTCAGTCTCAGAGTTTGAAAATAAAATAGAGAGCAAGAATTTCATTTTGACCAAGAAATAAATGCAAACATGGAATGGTGTCATGTCGGGGCTGTGCCTGTGTTGGAAAGAGGAGGCATAGGCACGGATTCCCATGAATTCTTATTTAAATACAAGAAGGCACGATGGCCAAAACACAAACAAAGCCAGAGTCCTGATTGGAACACAACTGAGGGTAAGGTGATGGTAAACATACAAAAGAGACCACAGTGTCAAAACCAAAGTCCCCCCATGTCCTGCCTAATGGTCACCTCTAACGGTCACTGACTGGGGATGTTACACATGGTTCAACATACTGGCTCTGCTCATTTATGTCCACTCCCATGTTATGAATGCGATCCACTCTCCTCCAGCCCTCCTATGTTATTGGTGTTTCTGTCTGTGTTCCCCCCATTATATCTTAAAATATGCATTAAAATCCATGTGAATTTTCCCACATTGCCTATTTCACAATGCTTTACTGATTTCCATTGTAATTGTTTCCAAAATATTGGTTATCTGCTGCATTTTTATAACTTTATCCATATCATTTGGCAATCTGGTAATGTTCCTCACAGTCCTAATCGCATAAGCTGTTCCAGTAACAGAATGCTGCGACATTTATTCCCTTGTTACTGATGCATTTATTACCACAAATGCTACAGATGAACCTGGAGTCTAGTCGGTGATTGCTCTACTTCTCTCTTAGAGGCAACAGATGGGGAACAGTGGGGTGTGAAAGATGATCTGCTTGATTCAAACCAATAAACCATAAAGTGATTCTCTCCACACAAGGTCTTTTACAGATGACAGCATTCAAAAGAGCTCACTGGAGAGGCTTCATTTTCATACCAGAGCAAGTGCATGGCAGGTGTCAGGACAATAGCAGTGAAGCAGAGGGAGAATCACAAAACAACAAGGCCACCTTTCAAGCCCACCCACTCACATATTTCCAGGGTGCTGTTTCCTCCACGAGCATTTGAGTGATGGTGGGGGGACGTCTAGCCAAGCCCCCTGCTGAAACTCTCTTTAACGCAGCAGGCTTTAAAATATTTGTTTATAATCTCCAAGCTCAAAAGCGGTGTGTTGGGCTCCTACTATTAATGGATGTATTTTGTGAAGTTTGTGTGTTCCTTCCCTTTCATGCATTCTAGAAAGGGCTTTTTTGACCGGCCTGTATTTACTTTGAAGAAGCATCACTTTGTCTGTGAAAGAAGCAAGTCTTCATAACATACTCATGCTTGTGACTAAATTTGAAAGCTAGATGTTGGCACAGTGTGCAACATCTAGCTAAACAGCTAAACAAACCATCGAAACAGAAGAAATATTTGACATTACTCAGACATGTGTGGATAGGTGGTAGAATGTTGTTAATAGCTGTCAATGTTTGGATTCTATTGACCTATCCAGGTTCCAGCAACAAATACATTATTTCAGAGCAACTATAGCAACTGTCATATTTCAAAAGCTATTAAAGCTTTACTAACTAAAATCTTATGTGGCAAAATAAAAACAAATTTAGAATTCCATGTTTAGAGGTGCTTCAAATGTTTCCTGGTTAATTAAGCTGTAGTGTTGTAGCCAACAGAAACAATGCAGTGAAAGTATAACATAACTCAAAAACATGCAAAAACTACATCTGATCCATCCTGAAATCTAAACTTGTATAGATAAAATGTTTAAATAACAGTTTAATTTTCTTCTGATTAATAACACAATCTAAAATCTCATATTTGAACATAGTTTTACAATTGTTTTGCCAAAATGAAGTGTTGCATTTTAGATATTAATCAACTTTCACCTCCTCAGAATTAACTTTTCTTTTATTTGAATTTAAAATGGCTTTTGGGATTACATTTAAAAGTTATATCTTGAGTGTAATGTTACTGGAATTTGTTTAAATCTAGAAATTGTTTTGGAAGTTACCATTGTATAGACGCTTATTTCCTATAAACTGTGGAATGATCTAGTCAAAGTACATCAAATTATGGCTGTGCTCCACACCACTCAGTTCCTCAGTGAAAGCCCAGAGAAACTGCTGTTGCATAGACTAAAGTCCCGCTCGCGATCTCATTTGCTATTGAAAAATATATACATAAAAACTTTCAGAGGAGGGCATCCTGTGGAGAATCTCACCACCATAGGGTACTATGCAGCAGATCGGAATTTTAAATGGCACCCAGAAGAAGAGGAGGTACTACAGAGCTGCTCCACTGCAGTGACTGCTGTGCTGGTAATGGTAATAATTTCTACGGCAGCACCGTTTGACTAGCCAACTGCTAAGATGTAGTTAAGCAAAAAGTAATTTTCATAATTTTCCCCTCAGGCCAAATGTATTTGATCGTTTGGTGTCTGAAGTTTATTCTTTCATTTTTTACTGGAGCTACTGAGATAATAACAAGCTAACACGTAATTAAAACTTCTACCCTATCAATTAGCACTCTGCAAACTGCATGCCTAAATCATCATACATGGGAGCTAGTGGCCCAATATAATTAACAAATAATGGAAGCTTGTACCCCATTACCCACTTACTGCAGACTTTAGGTTGTTAATCTTGTAAGCACATTGTAAATGGTCATGACTACATCCAAACTGCAGTAGCAGCCTACATGTTGACATTTTAAATGTATTTTTATAATTTTTTACAGAGTCATACAGTCTATTTCATATTCCTTAACAACCCAGATATTTCAATGCTAATTGATGAAGCATACATTTGAATTATTTCTCAGCCTCATTAGCTATAGGACAGAACTAAAGAAGCAAACTTCAAAAGGAAGTTTACAGAAATGTCTCGGCTGCCTGTCTACTTCTGGAACAATGGACAACACCTTCTCATGATAATGTATTCTAATACATATAAGCAATGTTAACATGTTTTTATTACGTACCATCATATCTGTGATTTTTATTGTAAGTTCAATTTAACCAGATGATTCCTTCCAGGTATTTCTAATTTTGGACTATTCTGACAAGCCCAATCATCATTAAATTTGGACAAAGTGTAAACAACAGCTGACATTTTCAAATTATGTAATAAAAGGAAAACTATATACTGTCGCTGTCTAGCGGAAACCTCGTAACTCCACTTTTGGTCTTTGTTGTTGTTGTTTTTTTCATAAATCGATTCTGTTGGACAATCTCCAACTGTGTCTGTAAATTGTTGACATTATTAACTAATGGAAAGCGTGAAAATAGTTATTGCAATTTGGATTGCACAATTTTAATTTATTTATATTGTACAAATTTTTTTTTGTCACCTTAAAAAATAGCCATTGTGAACAGAGACGATATATAAAGCTGCATAGGTAAACATTAAAGTGGTGACTGGTTTAAAATACTCTTACAGAGAATTTGTATTCCGTCCTTATAAGGATAATAAAGCTTGAATGTCTTTAATATCTGAAACTTAAACAGTCAACAGAACTTCACCATACTTTTAAATGTACTAACACAACACGTCAGAGAGAGATTTACAGTTTCAATCACGTTGATGGGTTTAGGTCCATTAGGACGTCTTGGGTAACCCTTCAACACTGTCAAATTACTGGAACAATTTACAGATTTCTCAATACACCTTGAGGTCCTTAATTATATTTGCACACAAAAGGCAAATAACAATCCACAGTTGCCTCTCATCACTCATTAGAAGTTTTGCTAAATGAAATCTTTTGATGAGGTGCTCCCTAAGGCTGTCCTTGGAGATTCAGGGGAACTGAAACTTAATAAAACATCACTGTTGCAAAACAAGCCGCAATAGTTCATTAAAAATATCTCTGCCAATGATTCTGAATCACATGAACCATCTGCATTGAGCTTACATTCTTTATTGACTGATTTATAATTGAATGCAAAACCCTTTTTTTAACAGTTTGTGAGTCATTGCAGTTTTTTGGGGGATCGGATGCCTATAATTTTGTAAACAATAAAATAATAGGGATAAATCCCCTTATTGTTTTGTATATTTAAGATTTGTCCTACTACTATGGACAGAAACCATGACTAGAATCTTCATAATATCTTTGAAATATGTTAACCAAAATTATACTTCTTTACAATAAACACCACTTTTCTTCATCTTGTTCATAATGAGATACACATGTAAACTTTGTTCCTGTCTTTCATGTGATTATTATTATATGATAATGGTAATATCAATGTTTTTTACTTATAGCATTGAAATGCTGTACTGCACACACACCAGGTGGTGTTAATATAATGGAAATGCTTAAATAACTATTTATATCTCCTGATTCTTTAACTGCTTAAGATTGAAAGTAAACAGGATTTGGAATATTTGATCAAAAGTAAATGTACATTTGTGAAACCTGTTCCAGCACTAATAACAAAATTAATGACCACTATTGTATAATGACTAAATGTTATGCTTTTATGCTTTGGATTTCAGTTGTCCATGCATATGCAGACATTTCTCTCAATTACAAAATTGCAACCAAAAAAAAGAAACTGAAGTAAGGGACTAAAGTAATCTATAACATGTATTCTACATAACAAAAGTAGGGGGATAGTTCTGTTTTAGGGTTTGGGTTAGGCTCCTTACTTCCAGTGAAGAGAATTCTTAATGCTTTAGCATACCAAGACTTTTTCAAACACTGTGCTTCCAACTTTGTGGACACAGGTTGGGGAAGGACCTTTTCTATTCCAAAGCAATGTCCATAAAGAGATGGTTGCACAAATTCAATGTGAATGAACATGACTGATCCACACAGAGCCCTGACCTCAAGCACATCCAGGACATTGAAAGCCAGGCCTTTGTCCAACATGAGTGCCTGACCTCATACATGCTTTACGGAATGAATGGCCTCAAATTCCCACAGAAACTCCAAAATATAGTGGAAAGCCTTCCAAGAAGAGTGAACTCCATGTTAAAGTCAGTGGTCAATCTCGTTTCAGTATGTGGTTCTCTGATGGGTAAATCTGGGTTTGGCAGGTGCCAGGAGAACAACGAGACTGGAACTGTTTTTCAGGGATCAGACCCAGTGCTTAATGTAAACTCCATATTAATGACCGTATTTTTGAAATGGGATGTGTGTCTACATATCTTTGGCTATGTAGTGTATAGGTTGTGTTGTTATGAAGTCAGATCACATGCAGACCCTATATGTCTAACCCTATGTGTGAGTCTCGTTGTTTTTTAGGGCTTTTTTGTGCATCAGCAGCTTCTGAAGATGAATTCTGCTTATTTAATAAAGAACCTTACATGAACATAGAATGACAAATGATTTGTCTGATGCCATATGTCATAAAATGTATAGTTACACATGCTACAAATTTCATAACCTTCCTTTAATGTTGAGAATACTTGGCAAGAAATTGCTGCTCTAATCATGCCCTAAAGTTGTACGCTCCAGTTGTGAAAAAGGACAGAAGAGTATTCTCTCTCTCTCTCTCTCCCAACTTTAAACAAACAAACAGTCTGTGTATCTGGCTCAGGGTTGTGATTCAGATTGCAAGTTGAAAGTTTGTTTCATGTTTTTGTGGTGAGGATGCAGCTAAATAAAGACAGATGAAGGTGGGCTGGGTGTGTGTATCACCTCATTACTCTGATACCTTCCACATTATTCTACTGTCACTTTCATACTGAAAAATTGGCCAGTGCAACACTTACCTTGGAGTACCATGACCCTGTCATTTATCACCAATAACTTCCTCTCAACTAATTGGCATAATTGTGGTGGGGGAAGGCTTGAACTGCATACAAAATGTCATGCAAATTAAGTAGAGAAAGTTACAATGGGTGAATCTGTGAAACAAAAAATGTAGCACTGAATTTAACCATTTCTACTGGTTTCTTCTTTCATATGTAAATCATGAGATATCATTTTATCCCTTTAAATTGCATTATTAGTTTTATTAGTACTATTATTCAGTACTTACAAGGACCACTTTAAAAACTGCCCCAGTGGTGTAGAAAAATTAAAATTCATATATTTACAGCATGTGCTGTAATCTTATTTTGCCAGGACAAAAAGCTTGTGTCTTGGCAATAGAAAAAAACAAAGTTAATAATCAGACTGGGCTCCTTTATTTTAAAAAATGTAATCTGTTAATGGTGGGATATGGTTTCCAAGTAGCATGAAAGGACTATTTCCCCTGCCTTGTACCTGCACAGTTTACACTATAGGTGTCATTTGTAGTTTGCAGTTACAGACTGCAGTCCATCTGTTTTTCTGTATCCTTTGTTTGCCCCCTTTATAATGCTCTTCAATGGTCAGGACACATACTGCGTAGATACAAGTAAATAGGTGCAACAAATTAGTAATACTTGAATTCAGTATTTATGTGCTGTCACAAAACTTGGCAAGGAAGGGA